>CAEGAE010077221.1:0-55378 GCA_903067095.1 Girardinus metallicus
TCGGCAGAAAGAGGCACAGCCAGGCAAGCACAAGGAGGGAGATAGAGAGAGAGAGAGGGAGAGAGAGAGAGAGAGAGAGAGAGAGAGAGAGAGAGAGAGAGAGAGAGAGAGAGAGGGAAAATTAAGTTAAAATGGGAGGGAGCTGAAATGCTAATCTGAACAGAATGAGGTAATCTCATGTTCTTGGCCTTCACGCCTCAGGACTCACAGCTGCAGCCTCACCTGGTTGTCTTATTCTATTTTTAAAAGAACATTTCCACCTCAACGGTGATGTTAAATATTATAAAGTAAAGCCAGTTTGATGGGTACAATTGGTGCCAAGCATGAAATTCGAGGCTGTGACTTGCATAAAGTTCACTGTAGATGCCAGTGCAAGCAGATGCTGGCGGTCTGAGGTCAGAACAGCTGGAACAAGTCAAACTTTCCAGGTGAGCAGGGCATCAGATAGTGTTTATTCATGTCATCGACAGGCAGGAGGCTGACCTATTTATAGTGCCTTGAACATTTTTTGGGAGAGGGGAAATCACACCCATAAGCCTGAATGTATTTCATACAGATTTTGTGATACAAAGGAAACTCTTACGTGGTTTTCAAATATTTTTACGCATGAAAATCTAAAAAGTGCAACGCCCCTGAGTCATGACTTCATAGAACTGTGTTTCAGTGCATTTAAATGTGAGCACTTTAGGCTGTGTTAGGGCTGGGAAATATGGCTTGAAAAAAAAACGTTTTGATACAAAATTCAATTTATTTTTATCCATTTTTTTTCCCTCACTTTTTTCCTAAAAAAAAAAAAAAAAAAAAAACAACCATTGAAATGACAGGAAATATGTTTAAAAAATGACTTTTATTTCAATTATTCTTTCTTTGAGTTGACCTGAATTCAAAGTTGAAATAAAGCGAAGCCAGAGAAAGTACTGGATGGGCTAAAAATCACTGGACTAATCCCCAGGAATGCATTCTTGGAAAAAAAATTTGAATTTTCCCAAGAAATCAAATCTCCAAAAACAGAAAATACTATTACTCGACAAAATCGATTTATCGCCCAGTTCCAGGATCTCTTTCTACCAGCCTCAAACATCTAGAGTTAGACTTAATGGAGATTATGTATGAACACCATTGTTCAACTCTTGCCAAAGGCTCTCAGTAGGATTTATGTCTGGACTTTGACTTAGCCATCCTACATCATCAATGTGCCTTGACATAAACCCTTTCACTGCAGTTCCAACAACACGGACCTGATGATCCGACTTGTTGCTGAAATGTGAACATTACCTCCAATATCACATTATCTTTTTTGTATTTAATAGGCTTCCTTCCAGTATGGCACTGTATTCAGCAATATTTCCATCTTCACCATCATGTTTCACACAAGAGATTGGGTATTCAGGATTATGTGGAGAGCTAGAAACCACATAAAACCCAAAAGTTAAACTTTTGTCCTATTAGATCAGGGCAGATGAGACACTTCCCTTACATGGCTTGTGGCAAAATACAAGAAAGGCTTCTCCTGGTTTTTCAACAACGGCTTTCTTCTCATCCTTCATAGAGGTCAGACTTAAGGAGTAGATGACTTATTGACTTATATAGTGACTATGCAGCTCCTCCAGAGTCAACATGAACCTATTGTCTTCTTCCTTAAGAACATCCAGGCCTAACCTCCGAGTTTAGGGCGATTACACTCAAGAAGTCTCCAAATACTTTTGCAAGACACTTCATCAACATTCAGAGTCTTCATATCATCATATAACATTCAGTGTAAATTAATTTCCTAAATTTCCATCTTGTCCCAGATGAACAGTGTCTAATCCAGACCTACAGTGTCCTCTGTCTGTCATTCATCCTGCTATAAATAGAGTGATGAGCTCCGCTGGTTAACCTGGGCTGAGCTGCCAGGCGTCTGACTGAAACACCTCCCCGTACAGCTGGCGCCTGGCGAGGCAGAAACGAGTCGGAGAGAAATGGACCAGGTGAGCTGCTGCACACAACAAAGGAGACTCGGATCTACCCTCTTTTCCTCTGCTCTAGTTTGTCTGTGCCCACCAGATGGGGAACGTACATCCTGGGATAGCGTGTGTAAGGCACCATAAAAGTGATTGTGTATTTCCCCACGTTTATTGGGCTATATTCACGTTTGCATGGCATCACAGCTTGTAAATACAAGCTGTTAACCTTCCGGAATTAACTAGAAAGACTAACAACACATAAGCGTTAAATATTTTAAAGCTTCAATGTGGCAATAATAGCTGAACGTGAAGGTATAACATTAACAACATTGTATTGATTTAATAATGACGATATCATCAAAGGCTGAAGTTTTATCTGCAAGCAACATCTAAATGTAGATCCATCTTTGACTTGAATTCACCCCAAGAAACAATTGCCCATGGAGCTTGGTATCAAAAATATAGCATTGGTCTATGTTTAAAAGGCAAAACAGGGTCACTTTTATGACCTTGTTTGTGCCCAATGGCTCACAGTGACTTAGGCAGCATTTAAAAGCTGTATTTAGATCACACAGCCATGAATACCAGTGAACATTTTTAGGCTTTGTGCACACACATACACATAGCCTGTGGTCGAACGTCTGGGAACTCTGAGAACAAAAGCAACTCATTTCCTCTTTTTCTCCTTTACAATGGCCAGCAGAGTTGACATCAGTTGTTTTTTTTAAACTGCATTTAAATATAACAGCAATCAAAGCAACGCTTTTCCTGTGGAAATCCTCAGTCTGTTTACCAGCTTTTCGCAGCTGCTTTTCCAAATCTCACAGTGCTAAAAAGGGAAATTTCTGACATTTAGATTTAAACATTAATTGGGTCAACTTTATAAAACTTGGAGTCTAATGCTCTGCAGCGTGGCTCTTTGTATACATACCAACGAACAGAGAGATATTTTACAAATCAAATTAGAAATCCTCTAAGCAATAACCGAAATTAAGACCTATGAACCAATAAAAATGACATTTGTTAGAGATGCAGAGAAACCGGTGACTAGAGTTGGATAATATTTAACTTGATCGCCCCGCACCAGTGATGCGTTGGTCAGAAACTCAAAAGTTCCATCTTTTTTTGATCAGTGAATGCACCAAGTCCAATACTCACAACTGAGGAAGGAAAACTCAAAGTGACCCAGTTTTCAGTACCAGCAAGGTGCTCACAAATATGTGGTTCATTCGGGGTGCAAGAAAGCGACAGCAAGCATTACTTTTAGTAGATAACATGAAGGCTAAGCCAAGTACAGCAAAGCTGCTTGGATGTATCCTTTTGAGCTTTGATGCAGTATGAATGGTCTGGTAAGGACACAGATACACACAATTTTTTCTTATGGTATCCCAGCTAACTGCTTTCACAGATAGATCAAAGAGACAAGTTTATAGTCTTTTAAAATATTTGTAAAATCCTGTCTTAAAGTCATTTTTAGGTCAACCAGAGACTGGAAATTGGCCACCTAATTCAGATTTGTGTTTGGTTATTTTCTCAGCTCCCCTTTTCTCGCCAACATTTTTAGGAGGCTGGGTCAATGAGGAAACCAAGAAATTTAAGTGAGAAGGAAAATCAAACTTTTCAAAACTAAATGTAAAAAAGAGGAACTTCAGTCAAATCCTATAGAAACTACAGGAACTGTTATTTACTGCAATAAATAACTTATTTGTTGCAGTAAGGAATAAATAAACTCACAAGAAGAATTAAAACAAGCTCAATTTCCATTTGCATGATTTAGCATTTTTCTCCTTTCACTCTCTCTTTCTACCAAAAACTGGATAACAAATTTGTCTCCACTAGCTTTTTTCTTATAGGGAGAATTTTGTTTACAGTCTTCATAATTCATTTTTATGTTGTTTATGTTTTGTTTATTTATTTTGGACATTTAAAATGTCTTCCAGTTGTAGTGTTAAATGTTCATCAGAATTTTAAGTTTTTTGATCTTTGAGAATGTCTTGCATTATTATGCTATTATCATTATATTATTTGAAAATGATTTGATGATAATATCATTTATCACATGTGAAAATTTATCAATTTATCATACAGCAAAATTTGTTATTGCGACAGGCCTAATAACATACAATGTTTTATCCGTATTGACACAAACAAGTTATGGTACCAAGATTAAGCATAATTTTTCTACCAACAAATAAATGAACTGACCAATTTATCAGTTGCAACAACTGTTAAGAAGGTCATTTTTTCCCCTTCAAAAACAATGCAAATGTTCAAAACACCAGAGAAGGGACCAGACTGACGTGTCCGACTTGGCCATGCTAACCCGCTGCCTCTAAACAGAGATGACAGGAATGTGGCCTGTTCGTACTCGAGCAGCTAAACAAAGTTATCTGCCCACCACATCATGAGACTCAAAGCTGCTCCTCTCCCCGCCAATGTTTATCCACTGTTTTCCAAGTCTCTGTGTGTGTCCGGGAAGATTTTATTTAGCAATCAGCCCCGTCCCTGGAGATGACCGGTGCTTTGGGATTTAGGACCCAGTTGCTGTGGCAACCAGAATGGTCACCTGACACCAATCACTTCCAACGTCATGTTTATCATTTCCAGATGAACAGAGGAGATAAGAGTGGATGTGTAGAGAGAGATAAAGCATGTTTTTGTTTTTTGTTTTTATTAAACAGGGCAAAAGGCAGTTTCGGTGTAAATTAAGCAACACTTGAAAAACTAAAAATGATTCAAACATTGTGGAAAGCAAGGTTTGGCAAGCGTGAGTAATTTGCATCAACAAAAAATGTCAGATAGGCGACTGCAGGTGTGGTCGTATTTCCAGGAAGGAGTGTGGCGTCTGATCTCTCCTGGGAGCCCCGCCCCCTTATGATGATGTCGAGTGCGGCAGTTTCATCCCAACCTGTCCGACTGGTCCAACAGTGTTGTTGCCAAACCCCACACATAACCAAGGACATTTTGGAGACATGAACACTTTCTAAGTTTCTGATTGTGGCTGACTATGCTAAAAGATTACACATTACAAATAATTACATTTACAGTCGTCAGATAAAGAGAAGTATGTATTTGTTCTGCGTCTTTCTTCTTTCTTAAATGAAGTAGGTAGTGACTCAAACACAGGAGTGCTCCTGTGCTGTGGACGGACAGTTAATGGCGGTGGTAGGTGAGATAAACAACAAAAACAGCCCCGACTGGATGCAAAGGATTCTTCACATTCCTTCCAAAGAGGACAATGAACCTTTAGTCGGCAAAAACACAAACACACCTCTTCACCAGTAGTGAAGGTGATGTCTTTAGAAATAACAGCTATTGGAAAAATAAACTGAAAACTCTCTTTAAGTCCAGAAAAAAGGCAAAGCAAAAAAAATATTATTCTATAACTGAGTTACATCTAGACAGTCCTTTGATTTTAGAAAAGCAGTTTAAGGAGCTAAAAAAAAGAAAGGAACTGCCATATATGGATGATGACCAGCCATCTGGAACTGCACCACTGCATTTTCCTATAAACAATCAAAAACAACACCTAACAGTAAAATGTTGAATTGATGTGTGGCTGTTGAGTGGTAAAAAAAGAGGTCGAAGTGAGTACTCTTGCTTCTTCCAGAGCCAACAAAAATCATCACTTTCGATACAATGGTTCTTTCACTGTGGTTGTTACTGTTTTTCTTCTTTCAATACGAAATGTCCACTCATGTTATCCAACATGTCCACTCATGTCGTTGGATAACTGTTTTATCCAGACATACATTTAGCCGCAATAATTACCTGCAGAACAGAGTTATTTATTTATGTCTGAGCCAAATGGATGAGAGTTTAACTGCACCTGCAGTTCAAGTGTATTTTACAACTTTATTTTAATGTTTACCTCTAGCTTTAAGTGACTTTTTATAATCAAACTGTATGTATAACAACTTAGAGTATGAGAAGCATGATGGATCATGGCTTCATAATTGAGTTTTTACTTTATTATGGTCACAAGCAAAACATGGGCTGATTATTTGTGCCTCCATTCACCACCACTTTGTGTTGCCCAACTAAAGCACAGCTTGCTAAAAAAAAAAAAAGTATTGAGGTGAAACAGTTTAGGAAAATGTGCTGGCATATGCACATCAGAGTGAAAATGCTCCCAACAAGTGCAGCAATGTTGTTTTTCTAAATTAGGACAAAATACACAGACTCTAAAATCCACATATAGAGTTCCGGGTCACTAGGTCTCTGAGATACTACTGTCAGACAGCACTACTAACTTACGTCTTCTAAATTCAAATGTGAGCTGGAGACTTAACTATTTTTGTCTCGGAGGAGCCGAGACAAAATTGGTACACACTGTGTTGTGTACCAATGCCCAAGTTCAGTATACCTAACTCAGCAGCATTCTCGGCTGCCTTGTGTTAGCTTTCTATGTCTTTCCCCAACGGCTTTGAAAATTTCTTGATTGCGAAAAATCAAAATAACCATTGTGGGCTACGAGCTCAAAAATGATTGAAAGAGAAATCATAATTAAATTATTAACCGTTACCTTTCCTGGATATTTGAATTCTTAAATTTTATACATGTACGTCTTATCCACATCAGGTAAACTCACGTGAACTGTTGTATCACTTTTAAAATGAAAGTACATATTTCTTTATATGTGGTGAGCCTTATTGCAATGACTCATTGAAATGTAATCTTTAAAGTCTGCATTTACTGATAAAGAGAGGAAGCGACACACAGGAAAAAGGCTCTACAGAGAGCCGGTCAAGATAAAAATAACAACTAACAAAAACAGCCAAAAATACCTTTGATTCAAACATTATGAAAAGTAAGAAAAAATTGAAGGGCTGAGTAACATATGACCCGAAATATGGCCGCCACTCCGCCTATCAGAATCATTTTTGATTTGTTTTTCCAGCTGTTTTCTATGATAACATTGTTCAAACGTGCTTGTTGCTTTCTTTGACCCTGAAGAATCTCAAGCTCAACACAATTCGGCATTTGCGATAAGCTCCCCTTCACACACACACAATAAAAAGCAGTGTTGTGTGGAGTCGACTGTCATGCGAGCTCTGCTCTGAAGCCCACTATGACAATAAGAGCAGAACTTGTCCACTGTGACTCAGCAAGCAAGTAGGCCACAATCCAGTTCCAGCTGTCCCTTTATCAGCCCATTTACATCATGAAGAATAGAAATCAACTTCCCCCTGAAAAGAAACAGTGGGTCTGCGTGCACTCAGAGCCTAAGAACCCCACAGGGAAATTAGATTTCTTGTCTAATTTATGAGCTCTGGTGCCCAGCAGAGCGTGAGGACATGGAGGGACGTTTGTGTTCGCCGGCAATCTTACGCTCACTTTTGTTAGAGTGTTAAGAAAATAGGCGATTCCCTTATGTGTTAAGCTGATTGGAGCAATACATCATCTGTTGCAGAACCAGTCATTTCACAGCATAGACTACTGGGTGGGAATGTCAAAGACAGAAGCTGTTGAGGGAGGGAGGTCGCGCAATATTTTAGAAAAGATTTAACAGGCAAGATTCCCCTCCAGGAGACCGAGGAGATGAATCCAGCTGAAATATGTGGCGCTCATAAACAGTGCACGGTACAAGACGCACAGAACAGAAACAAGTGCTGGTCACGTTGACATTTCCAAAATGTTACACCTTTGTTTCAATCCTGGTTGTACCAAACAAAGATCAGTTCTTACAAAATATATGATGAAATCATATTAACCATCAGAACTGAGCATTCCAGAACCATTTGTCTCAATAATTTATAAACACACTTTGCTACAAAGAAAAATGATCTGATGGCGTAATTAAATACGCAGGAGTGAAATGGTTTGTATGCAGGTACAAAATGTAGGTAGGAAGGGACAAAATAGAGAAGTGTCTACAAACTAGGAGTACAATTTGGATCCAGCAGTCATAAATTTACAGCGGACAGTTTTTCAAATGCACCAAATTTTCAGAGAAAAACAAGCCACCCTCTGTCATGAAACATGAAGATGCCAGAGACATTTTCTTACTATCTAGGTGTGATGTGTGGAAGGACGAGAGAGCAATCAGGGAGGTTGAAGTCAACCCCCAGCGTGCTTAAGCAAGGTAGTAACGGCACCCCAACAGTCAGGAGGAAAATGGTAAGCCAATTTTTCAGTGCAAAGGTGTGATATGATATGATGTAAAGCAATACAACCAGCTAACAGTGGGATCTAACAAACATAAAAACTTTAAATTATTTTAAGAAAAGCTGAACCAAGCAAGTAAAAGCGACTCTAGAATGTTTTATTAATTGTTTTGAAAAAATTATATATAGGAACATGTTCGTCCATCTGTCGGCGTGAGACCAAATTAAAGACGCAAAACGTCCAAGACATTTCTCTCTCTTGCAAACACTTGGGGTTCCAGAAAATTTGTAAGAAAACTCTAAATTGGTCAGATTTCCTGGCCCATTTTTGGCCCATTTTTATGAGTTCAACTTGAAACAAAAACCTAAAATACAAGGAGAAGGAGCATAAACAAGACTTATTTGGTTTCTGCATGATTTTATGGTCTAAACCTGCCAGAGTTCATGCTCTCTTTTGTGTATTCCATCACCAGAGCAGCATCTCTTCATGGGACTGGTAACCTTGTCTAAGGTGAAAGTACATTTCTGATGTGTAATCTGTTCAGACAACTCACTTTGAGAATTTCACATTTAATCAGACGCTTTCAGTCCTGGAATATAGTCAAAATCAAATTCCATGAATCTCCAAACCTTTCAAGACTACATTAGGAATCCTCAGCACTCTAATGTTCCTTCTGGAGATTGTAAAGCACTCCCAGGCAGAACGGACATAGAGTCACTCTAATGAGTCGCGGATCTCCGCTGGTAACTGTTCCCACTGGGCGAGATGTCCAACACACAGACTGTGCAGATTGCTTCGTGTCGGCGCAGTTACATTTCCTTCCCTCTCTTTTGGATCTGCAATATCAGCTCAATTTCTGAAAGATCACACCATTTCAGGCCTTTACAGGCTAAAGTGGTGATTTATGAACCGCCAGAAGCAGCTTATAAAAGGGCTCATCAAAGCCCATGTGGTAAAACTGTCCTGCGAAAGAAACATCAAGGAGAACAGTGATGACACTGTAAATCCATCTCATAGTCCGTCCAGCATTGTATTTTCACATGGAGCAGACAAGTTAGCTGGATTCTAGACAAAATTACAACTTTAAAAAGAAACAAACAGTGACACTCAGCAGACACCTGAGAGACTAAAACACTAATCTCAGCCAGAGCCAGCTATGTAAACACAGCATTCCTGCACAGAACAGAACGGAGGGGAAACAGCAATGAGCATCACATAGGAGGAGAATGAAAACTCAAGACCAGAACCCTGTATGTAAACTTTATGAAAAGCATCCACACGCATCTGGATGCATGCCCCCTCCCCCCCAACGTCAGGGTTCTTCAAACGACAAAAAGCATCTATGTTTCCACGTCTGCAGTGCTGCTGATGGGACGGTGGCATGTGACAAATGGATTTCCACCACTTCCCACCCGATCCAGTTCATTTGGCCTTGGCGCACAAATGAAGATCACATGATGCCCGCATAAAAGCTCTGCGAGCGGCACCGAGGAGAGGTCAATCGGGGTAGAAATCGGCTCACATGGCCTCCATGAAGACCAGAGAGAGTGTGCAGCAAACAGAGTAAAAATAGAGGCACGATGACAAACCTAGAGGGTCCGTGAACAGTCACAATGTTGACACATCGTGTTATTTACATATGGGCATCTGATTAGACTGCTGGCAAATGAGCACACTGCTAAACCCTCTTGATTATCAGCTTATTTTATGTAGCTCTCTAAAACCCATCTACAAATTAAGTGAGATAGGCTTGAAAATACAAGTCCCATATAGGTTTGATTCAAATGTTTTCTGAGTCTTCTATAATAAAAGATACTCTTAAATGAGTAATCAATTCTAAAACCAGAGCTAAAATATGCATTTCATATTTGTGACAAATAATGCCCTGTAACGTAACTCTGACATTGTTCAGAAAAGACTGCAGGAGGTCACGTCAAGCTAGGAATCTGAATCAGTCATATTTTATAATGGTCAACCAGTCCAAACAGGGATTGAAACATGAATTGAATCCAATTCAGAGTTTAAAGATACAACTGAATAAAATTGTTCATGGAGTTTCCTAGGGTTGCAGTGATAAATAGGCTCAGATTTCCTCATTTTCATGAGTTTGGCTGATACTTAATGTGAAAACAATTTGAGCCACTGATCTTATCTACCTCCTCAAATGTTTGAAAATCTGCTAAAGTCCACTTTCTCTCTGCCATGACGGAGCTGACTGACAGACCCTCCCACCACATCTGCAAAACAATAGCCATCCAAGCTTTGTCAACTGAGCAACATTTTTTTTACTATATTTAGCAATGTTTCAGAGAAAAACATAATAATAATTAGAATTGTCCAAAATCGGAATCTGAAGGTCAGGCTGCAATCTGCACCCCTAGGGTTATCCCAATAACCACCTAAATCCAGGAAGATACTCATCCATAATGAAACTAAGTCATTGGCCAGGGTTTAAGTACTTTAGAATGAAATGACTTGTTTGCACATGCAAAGCAGAAGAAGAGGCAAAGCATAGGATTAAATACTTGAGACAATTCTAAAAATGACTGTAGTTTACTCTATAGCTACCACAGAGAGTATTTAGCAAAAAGGGGATGTGTAACCCTGACAAGATAAAGATTTGCCAAGGTTACAATAAACACATAAAGAAGTGGATTCCTCTCAAAATGCGTATGGTTGAGCTCAGGCTGCAACAGAATGTGGATTTAAACCCATCTTTATACTTTTTTTTATATAAATCAAGAGACTTACTCAAAAAAAGGACTTATCTTCATGTCACATTCAGGCTCAAACAGAGCAGATGAAAGTAAGAGAAAGCCATGTATACTCCTATCTCTTTAAAAGTAGAGAATTAACAGAACTCTGCAAAAAGTCAAAGTGGGAAAATTACCATATAAAGTGCCGTTAGAGTAGATCTAAGGTTTTAATTCAAACAGCCGTCACGAGACGCATTTAGGTTTAAAAGAAAACGTGCAAGGCAATAATTTTAAACGGCTTTAAAGTTCGAGGACGTAAAAGAATCTGGAGGTCCAGCGGCGGACTGTGATGTGAGGTATATGATTGAGTAATCCCATCACAAATCCACTCACCGAAATCTCCCACCAAGATAAAGATGGACACCGGCGACCTCTTAATTAAGACTCAATCCTTTTCCTGTCTGCTAATTAGCCTCTGCTTGTCTAATTAAAATGCTATCATTAAGCCAGCGCGTTTTATTCACTGTACTCTGTGGTTTTAGAGGTGAAAAATGAGGACAAAATCTTTCTATTGTAGCATTTCAGCCGTGGCAGCTTTGACCTTTAAGAGTTCATAAGCATAATGACCTTTACTTTTTGTTACACAATCCTGCACACACACAGCGCGACAGTGTGACCATGTCGCCGAGATGTCCAGTAACACCAAAACAGTCGAGGTAGTCAACCTGCAGATGTGGGGATTTTTTTTCTCTCCATGTCATATCTAACCGCACAGGCTTCAATCACCTGGTATATGGAAGCAATATCTATAATCAAGGACACTGAGAACACTGAGCTCTCTGAGACCAACATCATTCAACATGAAGAAAAGACTAAAGCAATTTGTCAGGAAATCACACTGAACCCCATCATACAAACTGCACCCTGTCTTATTTTATTCCAACTTTACTTTAGCGGTTTGCATTCAGCAGAAAACACTTGTGATTTTGAACCAACATTCGGACTTAAACAGAAGTTTGTTAAATTAGTAGAAGAGCAACTTCTTCATGAACCATCTCGGTGTGGCCATGTAATCCGAGATTCAATCTTCTCATTCAAATGAGACAATTAATTTCAGTCCAGATGAAATGGAAAGTAAAAACTCATTCTGAGAGATTGACCTTTTCATTGCAGGAAAATCAAGCCTTTTTTTTCCCCATACTTTCAACCATCATATCTCCTCTAACAGCGACTGCTACCAGCAGAGCAGTTTTCAGACCGTTACCACACCCTGCAATACGCAACTGATGTGGAATGACCAGTTTAATCATTTGTTTCATTATGTGAAATAGCTGTCCCACAGTGACAGCTATGACATTCAAATGACAGTAAATGTGGACAAACTAAAGAGTCTAGTAAGAATGGAGCATAGAAAAGAACAGCAAACACTGCTAGCATCATAGCTACTTCTAGGCGGCGCACTACTGTGGCTTTTTCTGTGTAAATCCTTTTAATCAAGGCTAGACTGCTCTCCAAACCTGTGGATACTTTCTTGTTTCGTCTGCGTGTGCTTGTGGATGCGTGTGAAAAGCCTTTCCAAACACATCACATAATGGGATTTATGTAGACAGACCCCCGTTTGGCCTTGGGTGGGGTCTGTTTAAAGGTAAAGAAAGGGAGGAAGCAGACCACAGGAAAAGGGGTTTTGAATTAGCATAGAGAAAACAAATCTACTGGGACTCTTAATAAAAGGCTGACATTTGCTATTCATGACAAAAGATGCATTACATGCTCACTTTTATGGGAAAAGGCCAAATAAAGGGGGAGAAAAACAATGTTCTTGGGGAAGAGTTTGGTTCTTCCCCAAGGTTTTTCGGCGAAGAAGCTTCTTTTTGAGGAAGAAAGTCTACTGGCTACAGGTTTTAGTCTCAGCTCTATTAATAATGTCCACAGTCACTATAAATCCCATCAAGTTGTTTCGGTGTCATGCCCACTGAAGGCAGAACCGCATCTCATCCAAATTTAACAGCAGAAAGACTCTGACTCGTCAGCCCGTTTAGCCTGCAAACACACTAGTCTCCTCTACACACACATCATTACCATCTGGAAGCACACATGTGATATTTAAAAAAATCATACAATCCAGAGAACAAACGTGGTGCCTTTATTGGTTGTCCGCTAAAGGAATGAGTAATGAGAACTGGTGGCATGTTACTGGGATGTTTAAAAAGCTCCCTGGCAAAACAGCACAATGAGAACAACCATGGCGACACATGAAGGCGTATTGGTGACAAGTATTAAAAAATTGTTAGCAGGGAACAATACATTTGAAACTTCATCAGTTGGCTAGCTACATAACATATGACAAAAAGCAAGCATAGCAAGAATGTGAGCACTTAGGCTGCTGAACATTTCTCACCGACATCTAAAATTACTTAATGTGGCCATTGACGAGCACAACCAGTTTACTTATAGTTGGGGGAAAAAGTGTGTCAGTGGCACACACTGAGGAAAACAAGTGTGTTACTACTGGCAAGGTAAGAATTTCTCATCCAAATTTGTGATGTTGAGCAATAACTAATAAAATATTTCATACCTTTGCCCCAAATTGCCTCAGGAACTTAATTCAAATGTTTTTAATTAAAAAAAAAAAAAGGTCAACTAGGAAGTTGGTAGACATGCTACTGCACAAACCCTAATAAGCCTAATATGTATAAGCATCAATACGGAGAAGAATTTCTCAGATGCACTGAAAAATGTGTTGTGAGCAGAACTGGTCAACTTTCACTTTGCTCTATTCTTACTAGTGTTCAGAAAAAATGTATAAATATATTGTTTTCTGATCAGTTCACATTGAACAGGATAGAATAAAATAGAACACAATAGAAAATAATAATTTTTATTGTCCCTGAGTAAGGAAATTCAGGTGTTCCAGCAGCAAAATGACAAGCGGCGCTCAACCACAGCAATGCTTTTTGGTGTGGGAGTTGTTCCCTAGTAAAACTCGAGGTTAGCTAATTTCAGTGTTTAAAAACTGAATTCAGAGAAAACAAGACAAAAACAAGAAACTATTTTCTTCGACATGCTGAGATATCTCTGAGGCTGCATAAGAGATGGAGAAAGATAACGAAATGCAATAAATGAATACAAAAGTAATTTGGTTAGAAGTTGCGGGAATTAAAAGCCATAGCTACTGGTGATTAGATAAAATGTACAAATACTTGAGAACCCCTCCAAACACATTTAAAACAGCCAATCAGGGCCATGGAAAATAAAGTGCACATCTTGATTGGCTGCTTTTCAAACACTACCAGTCAATAGAATGCCAAATAGCATTGCGCAAAGAAAGTTACATTTTCTCTCAAATATTTTACACAAGTTCTAAAAAATAAACTATGCGAGTAAGCAGGTTTTTCTGTGAATAATTTGGAGTTATGTTGCACAGAAAAATCCTCAAGTGGGTGGATCCAAAACTACTGAACCACAAATAGGCAGAGGTCCACTGTACTCTCAGTATCAGGGAGGTGTTCAAGAAAGGAAATTAGAGGAAGCAAATAAATGAAAGAAGCTGCATAAGCGGGAAAGGGTATTTCCTTGAAGCATGTCTGCAGTTTATTCAGAGAGAGAGAAATTCTTGAAGAGGAACCTGAAATGGCTGAGCAACAGCAGATCAAAGCTTTAAAAAGAGCAGACATTGAAATTTGGCCAAAAAAATCTGATTGGAGCATGTCCCGGGTTTGTTGTACCTACTTTGCCGAAAGGCCCTGGTCTGAAAGCAATACCGGTATGTGTGTTGCACCCAGTCTGATTGCCATAAAAATGTCAGTCATTATGTACATTTAGGACTATTTTCAGGCAATTTTTGGCAAAAATCCTCTAAGGACATAGTTTTTTTTTTTTTTTATCTTAAAAGGGAATGCCTCAGTGGCTCCCCCCACCACCCTACTAAGCTCACTATAATAAATTAGTTGGCCTTTCTCCGCCTCCGACAGAGTGTGTAACTGCAAGTGCCAAGTGTGACCAATTCCCATTCACACTCCATCTAACAGCCTCCACTCAAGCTAATTAGGGAGAGAAAGACGATTCTCTAGTAAACAAGTGAGGAAACGACGCACATGTGTGATTACCTCCTACTGCATTGGTGAGGCAGCATTTCATGGACTATTTAGTTGCTAACTCACAGTCCGTCCAGTGTACTTAATCTCAAAGCTCACAGCATACTATTATAAACCATCTCTTATTGCGCATTTGTACAAATTGAAGCACATACACGCACACTGAAATTAACGCCGGAGCTGGTTGCCCAAAGTTGTCTACGAGGAAGGAAGTAGAGTCGGTGTGTCGGAGAACACAAAAGATGGAGGAGCCGTTGGGGTAGGAGATACGTCCAACTTCCTGCCAAGAAAAGGAAATAAACACTTCCATAGGCAGACTACGTCGAAAAAGACGGGCATCTAAACACGGTCAGGACTTAAAGCAATGCCGGCATTATAAATCTGAGCATGCAAGCAAATCACGCCGCCATTTAAAGTAAGAATATTTCATGCTTCTTTAAATTTATTGCTACCAAAGCCTCATTTATCACACCAGCTCTATAGTATAATTTAACTCCGAGACAAGAGCACCCCTTCCCTGAAGCTGCAGCTCAGGGATTCCTGATTGGTCTGAGAGAGATACCGCAGCCTTTACGTGAAGAAGATGTCAAAATCTAATGTGCCCTAAAGCATGGTTGCAAATCTTGTTCTCTTTTTCAATAAGCAACTCCCACACCCACACAGCATACCTCCTGCCATATTTTCAGAAAGTATTATGAACCTCAGCATCCAAAGCCTTCATAGATTATTAACATACCCAACTGCGCAGCATGGAACTGATCTGGTCTCAATCTCAAACCTCACTGTTGTAGAGTTAGGGTAGAGTTAGCTACATCTCACTCTACTCTACTTATACAACCAACTGCCTGACTGTAAAAGTGAGCTATATTTCTGTGTGTCAGACTGTCAAAGGAGTATAGGGATAACAGATTATAACATTACATCAGGACCAAGATAGTTCTTTTAAAAAAAAACAAAAAAACACACCATTACCTTTATAGAATTTCCTAACTTAAAAACTACTTTCTTATGGATTCACATCAGCAGCGATGATTCATATCCATCTTACCCACTTTGTGTGCTCATCTTCATGGATACCCAGAGCAAACACTGTAATCTCTGCAAAAGAATTCAGTCAACTCAGACTACAAATGCCTCTGTGTTTGAGTGTTGACTGCACACAGGAGTTGCCAGGTTGCGCGGTCATAGGTCAGGAAGCGCCGGCATAACGTCGCTAAGCGCATGTCTCTACAGCTTTGTGATTGTCGGCGAGTCGAGGCGATGCCGCCGCACCTCTCCTCGCGTCTCACTTGATTAAAGTGGGAAAATGGCACAAGCTCCGTGTAAAATTAGGTCATGCAAGATTTTACAGATGGTCCTAGCTGCCAAGCATGTTTTTCCAATTAGGGCTGATTAGGGAGGGAAATTCCCAGACAGCGTGAATTATTAAAAAACTGGAAAAGGAATCTCATCATGTGTCGCTGTGACACTCGACATTCCCAGATGGGTCTCTGAGCGGAGAGGGGGGGGGAGGAGGGAGAAGCATTGGTGGGAAAGGCTGGGGCATGATGAGACTTCTGATTGGCTCAATCTGGGGACAGAGTTTCCTCCTATTGTCACAAGCTGCAGGGAGAATGAGAGGCGGGGACGCCGTCACATCTGGGAGATTTTTCACGCCGACTGGTCCTCTGAATGCGCTACGCAAACTAAAACATCAGAGATTGAAGGCCTTTATTTAAAAAGGAACTTGCACTTCAAAGCATGAATAAGTAAACATTAAATAGACAAAGAATTTGTGTTGGAGCAAAACTCATTTCTGCCTGTACGCCAAATGGGAAAGAAAAGTTGAAGTCACGACAGGTTTTTGCTGGAAAGGCTGAGCTAAGAGACAAATACAACAATTAACAAATCAGCCATCTTTAAAGACATGTAGAAGGCCGTGATCTGCATCCCAGGTAAAGATAGGCAACACGTTTTTATTGCAGTGACATAACCTTAAACTGAAAAATAAAAACCTCAACTTTAATTTGGATAAATGTTTTTTTTTTTTTTTTTGTTATACAAATTATAAGAACTCCATTTATTAAAATAAATAAGTGCAACAATTTGCTAATTTGATGGAAGTTTTCAGGAATCCCTCTTACCAATTTCCCTGTGATATCCCATTTCTCTTACAGCAAACTCTTCAAAATGAGAAGGACAAGCAATACATACTTTTCCGGAAGGACAAATCTGAGTCAATATTTACAAGTCAGGAAAAGACTCTTCATGCAAAACTGAAACTCATGGAAAAATAAAAACATTGATAAATTCATAAATTCATAAAAATCACTTCCTAAGACATCAGTTACATTTACCTGGACATAAATCTTAACTTTTGAGACTTCCTTTATCATTTTTGGCCAAATTGGCTGGTTTGAAACCCTGATTTCTCACGATTTGTTGCAGACAATTCAGCGTGAAGTATAGGCAGATTTTTGTTCTTCTTTTCAGAGTTTACATCCAACGCCACCACATACGTTCAAACGATTTCCCTGATCCGGCCCACATTCTCGACTGCATGAGCATGTATAGAACAGGAATGGCTGACGGTCGTCCTCCAGTAGTCTCGCTGTCACCAGTGATTGTCACAGTCCATTGTTTGTGTCTATTTTTTTCTTGTTTTACATAAGTGACTTGGTTCTGCCGACAAAACATGTCTGATTAAGCTGAAGTCCTCTGACACCTTTAAATCAAATAAAATCTGGAATGAATGATTTACTGCTTAGCAAATCACTTGTGAGAAAAGAGGAAACATTACCCGTCCTATTCAGTCTTCAACTCAAGTACTCTGTATCGCTCAGCAGCTCGGAGCCGCTGTAAATCAGTCAGATTAATGTAGAAGCGGATGAGGCCTCTGTACTCTGGACTTTAGAACTATCTGTGCTGCTTCCCGTTTCAACAGCAAGGAAAAAAAGCTACCTAGACAACATCATCATCCATTGCTCATTACAACTAGAGTTAGAGAAGAGAAATAAAGTTGTGTCACAGGAGACGATCCCACTGGGTCCAGCAGACACTGCTGTCAGCGTTCACATGTTATAAATATGTGCGACTGTCCTTGAAAAGCTGTTGGTCTTCTTCTTCGGACGTTGGTGTGAGCCAGGCGGGCTGGGAGCATAGGATGCTCCCGCCTGGGAGCACAGGATTCCTCCTTGCCATGTTGGGAGGCTGTCAGAGCGGCTCAGTATCAAGCTTTCCCTGCGCTGCTGAATGAGGCTGACCGCGAACTAGCCAGACTGACCGCGACACTAGCCTGACGTTCGCCTTCCCAGCCAAAAGCAACTTAATGGAGCAAATGCTTTTGTAGTCCAAACATGCATGTGACGTCGAGTCTTACTAGATCCGTATAGGGCTTACGCTAGTAGGATTCCTCCACAAGTAAAGGCCTGATGATGTTTTGTTTTGGTGCTGGAGAAATGTTGCCAGTTAGGTCTGCTTGAGGAGAGTACACTCAGGGTTCAGGGGAAATATTCATGTAAGGGGAGGTGAGGGTGTTACCGTTGTTCTCAGGGCAAACTGTTTTAAGTCAAGCTTAGCGACTGTTTCAAAGGGAAAAGCTGAAACAACAAGCGTGAGTGCAGGTTATGCCCCCTCTCCTTGTACTAAACAGGTGGTATTTCCCCTGGGAAAATTACTTAAACCTCATCAAACTTTACTAACATGTTAATAAGTTAACCATTTAACCTGTCGCTGCTCTTCAGCAAGTCTAACGAGTGAGTTTATGCACTTGTTCAATATTTTTTACTTGGAAGAAACTTCTTCAAAGTGAACCATTCAGGAGTGCCACTAAAATGTTTTTTAATGGCAGCAAGATGGGGTGGTGGACCAAAACTGAAAGTCATCAGAGTTCTTTATCTTAACTTTTTTTTAATGGAGCAATGATTTATACAGAGCGACGGCTGAAGTAGAGGAGTGACGGATTTAAAAGTGGTCCAACATGAAAAGAAAAAAATATTAGCATAAAAACATTAACAAATTCAAAAAAAAATGCAAAGTAAACGCAAATTTTCGGCCTCGCGTTTCATGACTGGTTGGAAACAAAAGAAAAATCTACGCTAATCTGTTCCCACTCAGTTATAGTGCGAACTACAATGCTTGTTTTAGTCATGCTAGCCTCGCTAACGTGCCAACTGCTGACGTAAGCCATGTTACAGCTCTTAAAAATAACATTTCAGGGAAAAAAATGATAACAGGCCTAAAAATTCTGACCAGTGTTTCTGAAATAGATTAATGTCGCAATTTATAAAATTCGTTGTTCTTTTCGTTTAAAATGTGATATGTATATAAGGCTTTCTGGTCAGTGAAGGCCAGCAATTTAAGGGATAGCCGCTGCGTCCCCCTACTATCCTCAGGAGCGCCACTGTTCAAGGCAAGTGTGTTTGACAAACTTAAGGACAATTTAGAAACAAATTACTCCACACAGTCTCCTCCTGCATACAAGGCAACCTAAAAAGCGTAAGACCGCAAGCGGACTTATTCCCTCCACCGCTACCTCCTTCAATGACTTACCTGGCCTCACAGTTTTCAACTTCACGGGACTTTTGCAGTTCTTTATCAGTGTCTGCACGTCGTACAAAGGTAATCCTGAAACGGAGAGGTTCTCCACCTCCAGCAGCAGCTCCCCCTCGTTTAATTTCCCATCTCTGTAAAACACCAGGTTCTCATTAATTTGGCCGATGTAGGCGAACTCCCCGTTCTCCGCGCCGCCGCGCAGAGACACGTTCAGGTCTCCGCGGGTGTCTTTCCCCACGGAGCACTCGTTCACCCTGGAGGTCCAGTGATTCTTCTTCAGCGCGGGGTTGGTCATGGTGATGTATGTTCAGAGCCGACACCGAACCGAAGCGGCTGCCCCCCTCCCGCCCTCTCTCTCTCTCTCTCTCGGGCTCTGCCGCTCAGATATGAGACTAGTAAGCGATGAATTTCACAAAGTAGATCCGAGAGAAGCGCAGCAAACTTTCCTTCTCTTCCACAGAAACATCAGTGCCTCCCGCAGCTGCCTTCGAGCTCACAAATCAAGCCATGCCGGTCCACTCTGAAACTATTGCTTAAAGTATACACGCCGCTCTCATCATTTTTCAAAACATCCCCGCACTTTAGTGCTCCTTTGCTGAAGTCATGTTATATCTTCCTCGGTCCCACTTTTCTTTTTATAATCCGTAGAGAGGAGGGGGGCGGGGGGGCCTTAACGTGTTTTCTCTCCTGAATCAACTTAAAACCAAATGCAGTTCTCTCGTGCGTGTCGGACTGCGAACTTCTCCGGCGCGCGTCCCTCCCGTGTGTTCAGCCCAGACTCATTCCCACTCTGGACTCCGCAGTAATGGGGAAGCCTTGCCGAGCGCGCTACGTTTACGTGCGGTGGGAAATTTTAAATTCCGTTTCGGGCGCATGAATTCCCCAAAAAAAATCCCTACTACCACTGGAGTACAGCGTGGTGTGTATAAATAAAATTATTATAATTTGATCATTATTTTAAATTTACCATGTTAAATTGAAACATCTCATTGTACAACTGCTCATAAGAGAGAAAAATAAAGTAGTGCAAATAAAGACAGATATTAATGATAATACTAATTGCTCGCTACTATTATTAATTTTATTGTTTATTAAACTACTATTTTAATTCAATAAGGACTTGAGATTATTTAATATTGTCCACCCATCAAATTTTATTAATATAATTACTGGTGCAATTATTATTATTATTATTATTATTATTATTATTATTATTATTAATCATCTGTCATTTCTGACCTATAATAACTGCCATAACCCTTGAAGTTCCTGCCTTAAAATTCTTAACCTTCTTTAAAAATATATTATCAATACTTCCTTGTTATATAGATGACAAATCAGTCCACAGATGTTTTTTTTTTTTTTTTAAATAAGCAAATTCATCTTAATAAACCCGATCAGAGGTTATAGTCCTCATGATGATGAATCAGAGATTGCGGTTGGATAATGACAAACTAATAGAGAAGACCAAAAACATTACAAAGACTGAGGCTTTCTTTAATTTGGTATATTTCAGTGTCCCTATGTCAATCAAAACAAAAATTTCACAAACTTAAAAGCAGTTGTTTATCCAACATATAGATTTCAATATTTCTCATCATTCGCTTCAAACAGATGCAGTGAGTTCATGTTTGCACCTGAACTCATGGCATCCGCTGTGACTAACAGGGTCAGAGAGGTAACTTTGCTCATGATGTCAAGCTGGAACGTGAATCCATTCCATAATTAAGTTCGAGTCTTTTAAGACTGAGATTTTTTTTTAAAGAGCACTTGAAGGCAACAGGGTTCCCGTTTGGCGCATGCGTGGAACTATGAGACCCAAGAGCTGAAATGGCTTTGCAAAATGAAAGGCTTCTGCTTGCTACTTTAAGTTGGTTCAGATGTATAGCCTTGCTTTATTTTTATTTTTTATTTTTTTTACATTAAATCAATAAATATATAATTGTAAACCTATATTTTATGGATGTTTGCAGGTACGTAAATACGGCTGTGGAGATTATGTCTCCGACGGCTTGATTTCTTTTGTGATCTGACTCAGCTGCTCAGCAGCTATTAAACACGTGGACCTCCCTGTGAGGACTCTGGCACTTCAGGTTAAACAGGCGCTGCTAGTCCCCAGGCATGTCTGAAACTTCCTTCTTGTTTGGTTTGTTTTCGTCCTTTTTACGTCACATAAAGGCTACATGAGTCAGACGTCTGTTAGACTTACAAAAGCAAACCTATCCAGGAAACAAAATCTGATAAAAAAAAAAAAGAACTCCAGTAGTCTGAAGAAAGGGCTAGAAAATCGGCCGGACTATGACGAAGAACAGCTATGTGATCCGGGTGGACCGCACCATGAAAGGACGCAGGAGGACAGTCAAGACAGCGAGAGACAAAAGAGATGAAAACACGGCTGGAGAGGATCACCTGGGCCGGGCCTGTCACCTAGGGAACAGCAGATGAGCTTTTCCCCAGCATAAAAATAACAGCGAAGCGCTCCTGGGAGGGCAGCCATTGGCCTGGATGACAGGAAACAGTAACTTCACTACATCTCCATTCATTATCAGCTTCTCGATCGTGGAACCTGCTGTCCTGCTCGTGTTTGTTCAGCAGGACGTCGAGCGAAACTCTTAACTGCGGGCGAGGTTCGAGCAATAAACATTCCCGTAGATAGATGGGAGCGTAAAACATAACAGAAGACACATGTGCCATGAATTATGAAGGTCTACATCCATTTACCGAGCGACGTTAAACGACACAGCCCTAACATCGCTTTCCCGACTTTAACATGAAAAATAGATTAAGCTGAGGTAAGCTGTTAAATAAAGGAAGAAAGCTGAGATGCTAACCTGCTCGTCAAACTGGGGAGGGGAATGGAAGACCTGATGAGACCACAAGGCGCAAAAGTTCGGCCTTCTTGCAAAGTTGAGAGAACATGTTGTCTATTCGCCGCAGTACTAGAGTGTAAATAATTAAAGTAATTATTTACACTGCATTGCAAAAGTTTTTTTTTTTTTCCCCCACATTTTTTTTGCAGTACAGTCACAGACCTACATGCATTTTGTTGTGGTTTTAACAAAACATAAGAGTGTAACAATGAAGAGCAAGGGAAGAGCTTTCAAACCATTTCAAAAGTAAAAATCTGAAAAGTGTGGCATGGATTTATATTCAGCACGTGTTTTTTGCTGCAATTAAGCTTTTTTTTTTTTTTTTTGCTGAGCCTCCACCAACTTTGAAGATTTTGAGAAACACTTTTTTTCTCTCCTGATTTCTCTTTATGAACTTTCCCAGCCTCAGTCAGATCGTAGTGAGGACACCTGTGAACGACGACTTTCATGTTTTTCACCTCTGATCTAATCCAGATGAGACCTAAACAGTAAAGTCTTACATCCTAGTCTGGTCTACGATTTCACCCAGCATAGTACATCCATCAACTTTGGTCTTGTAGATTCAAGTTTAAAGTATTTTATTACAGCCACCAACCTGTTTCTTCTGACTCTAATAATAGTAACATTTTGGAGTGGAGACTGGTGAGAGCTGAAAATTAGGGCGCTGGCAAGGAGGGCGTCTGACTTCAAAGACTTAGAGCGCATTGCCCAAAGATAAATCCTCAAAATGTCAAAGAAAAATGCAAAAAGATGATCGGCAAATATGAGAACGGCTTGATTTCTGTAATGCATTTTAAAGACAATTGAGGAGAGTACATTTTTGGGACATTTTAGGTTTATATTCACCTTAAAAATAATGTCAATGCTGTTTCCAGACAGCAAATTGCTAGTGACATTTGTTTACAATCTGTCTTTTTTTTTTCTATCTCACACAACTCTGTTGCTATTTTTTTTTTTTTAAAGAAACTTCTAGCCTACTTCATGTTGTCAGACGGGTTCAGTTTAACTGATTCCTTGATTGAGGTCAGGCAGTAATCAAGTGAACCAAAACAGTCAGGCTACATACAACATCGCGCAGCATTTTTAAAAAACTTTTAATCGCAAATTCAATCTGCTTTTCGTTACCTTATCATATAAAATCCCAATTAAAAAAAACTTTCTAGTTTTAACGTGACAAAATGTGGAAAGTTTCAAGATAACTGATCAATTCTCCAACTCCCCCGTAGCTTATTTGCACATTGGTGCCAAATGGAGTACGTTATTGTTCGTTGTAAACCCATGTACTTGTAGAAGAAGCGGTAAAATGGAACTTTCTTTTTTTATCTTCTGTCTCATTCTTCCAGGAAGCATCCTAAAAATCCTGACTAGCGGTGTGCGTATTTGATCTTTTTCTCTCTCCATCTGTGTGAGCGGGCAGCAGGAGGTCAGGAGGCTTGGCTGCTGGATGTGTTGAATATGCATGCTCTCATCCACAATCTCTGGCAGACCGTCCGTGTAAACAGAGGCCGTAGGAAGCGCACCGTGTCACTGTGACTCTTACGGTGTTGCGTTCAGGGTAATGCCATCGCCAGTACTAAACTTAAACATTGAACATGACGTTGAAAGCTGTTCACTCATACTTTTGTGAATGTGCAGCTGAAGCGAGAGGTTTAAAATAAGTCTTAAATAAGATCAATCGTCTCCTCTTTAAGGTCAGTTAGGGTTAGTAAAATTATTTCTATTTGCTAGATGCCAAAATAGCGAGAAAAAGAATATGTCAGAGATGTATTGATTCACATCTTCAAAATCTGAAGATTTTGAAGATTACATAGATTTCCACTTTGTGCCTTCAGAATGTATGTCTTGGGTCAAAAGTTTTGGGTTTCCTTCCACACGTTTTCCGCAATGAAATTTCATGTACGTAATTGATTGAACAGATGAAAGCGGCACCTACAATCACCTGGAAGTTGTTCGCAGGGAAAATCAAAACTTGTGGAGTTCCACAATTCTCTTCCTAAAATCTTGACTGATTTCTTTGTTTTACTTTCCAATCGCGTCAAACAAAAAAGAAGAGGAAGCAGAATACCTTTATTAGTCATCCAGGCGGCAAAGCAGTGTGTTCCACATGTGCCTCCAGATGTGTTTGTTAATCTGTCAGAAGTTTTCCAAAGATGCAACAACATCTTCTGGACATTCCCTCGTTGTCTAAAGAGACAGTAATTTTGCTGTATTTAAAGTTCTCATTTTGAACACAATAATAAGTTAATACCGATATATTGCTTCTCTAAATATTGCAGCATTTAGCAAATACAAACCATTTTGGTAACTCAACAGAGAGAAGGTCTGCTTTAGCTTGGCTATCACGCGAGGTATGTCTCTCTTAGCCCTCATTTGTTTAAGGGGCTTTTTTTTTTTTTTTTTTTTTTTTAAGGACAACTATAAAGGGCAAAGCAAGGTTTGGAGCGGTTGACTTGGTTCGTGTGCCAGTAACATCTGCCGTGACCTCCAGTAGGGGAGGAGCAGCAGAGCCCGGTCCTCTGCCAGCTCCCTATCACGCGGCGTCACACAAATCAGATTGACAAAGTCAGACACTCTGCCACGGGCCCCAAATTTCCTTTCCACTCCCCCCATCAGTCTGCATATGTCAGAGTCTACTTGTGAGCATTTTGCTGCCTCCCTTAATCCCTCTGTCTATATTCCACTCCGTCGGCACGCAGCAATGAAATGCAAATCTGAGGCAGAGTGGCTCGTTTCTAATCTCTCTCTCTCTCTCTCGTAGCAGACGACGATAAATCACAGCCTTGTAAACCACCTCTTCATGCCAGCCAGAGCGTTACACCATAAACTGAATGTTACCGTCAACTTTAAAACGCTGTCCCTTTAAAAGTCGGTACCAGTTACGTAACGCAGTGAGTGGCATACATATGATAATACATGCGGCCCGACAGCATCTACATACTGAGCTGAAGCCCACAGAGTGTGTAATGAGTGTCGGCGCTTATCTTGAGGAGATTTGAATCAGAGTGGATACGCTGTCATGGAGAGCTCTCATTAATGAAGCACCTCGCGGTCTGCCATCAGGCAGCTTTTGTATGAAAACAAAATGTTTTTGGTTTTTTTTAATCATAAGATATTATTAGCTCCCATTTACGTGCAACACGAGAAGCAGTTGGGATCTGCTGTGTAACAACGGATTGAATCCAGCGGCTGATTGTAATCGATTCTGTCTTCTGAATGTGACAGGGTGGTTCGCGTAGAGTCACAGCCAATCAAATTAATCCTTGTGAGCCATTATATTTGAAAATTCACCAAAGTGCCTTTTCAATTACGTCTTCTTTTTTTTTTCTCGTTTTATTTCTTATTTCATTCACTCAATAATGAATTTGAATGATTCATGTAACTAGAAAAAATCGTGATTGAAAAGGAGTAGAAATAAGTATAAACTTATAATATCAGCCCCATGTTCACAAAAAAAAAAAAATAATAATAAATGTGGCTGTTCCAGGTGTAGTCCTCATAGGAGAACGTCAGATTGGATGTAAATATTCATCGTCGCGTCTTTTGGTTCTAGATTGGAATTTGAACTTTGATTGGGACATTCTAACCCATAAGTATGCTCAAATTGACAAACAAACAAACAGACAGACAGACAGACTGACTGACTTACTCGTTTTACAGGTCCCCCAGCCCACATGAGCTTACAAGACACAATAAAAACATATACAAACAAGTGGACAGACATAGATAATAACTATGTTAACTGAAACACAAAATACTTAAATAGCGAATTTTATCCTCATCAGTTAAATAATAAAATAAATCTGGATAAACATCAAGTATTTTAGTAAATACATCATTTCTCAAACTCAAGTACAAAGGACTGTAAAACAAAAAGTGCACTTGACTCTCACTTTCCCCCAAATCACACAGAGAACATCTCCGGTCGTCCTCTGGGACTGAACGAAAACGTCCCGCCTCCAAAGCCAAAGGCAAAGTGCAGGTCCAGCTGTGTGTTTGGAGTTGTAGTCCTTGCACTCCTTTCTTTTACTGCCTCCAACAGGTTTTCTTCAGAGATTTGCACTATAATTAGCTCCATCCGTCTTCCTATAAACTCCGACCCACACAGAAATTAGATTTGTCTGTAGGTTTATTTTACAAAAAGTTTTTAAGAGCTAGTTTTACTTCCTTGCTTATACTGCTTGATTTGCTTCCCCCCCTCTCCCCCTCCAATTTTGTTAAAGTGTACATTAAATATTGATACGTCTTAAGTATGGTAGAGAAACACACAGGTCTCCATGGGGTAGAGCGGATTCTGCAGCCAGGTTTATTATGCAAAATGTTATTTATTTTAACAAACTGTGATTTTGCTCAGTGTGTTTTGGAGGATGGAAATGTGCATGAACGAGTAGACCTGCAGGCCACACACACAGCCTCATGCTATCCATGTCATGACATTGTATTGATGCCTCATTATGCACATCTAAGAGGCAGTTTTTAATAAGCCATTAAAAACAGTTTGAGCCTCTTTTTCTCAGGGTCCATCGTCATCATTATCATCATCGCAGCCCCAACTGGCCCTGAGTGTGGCATAACCGCCTAGTTTAGTCAGCTGACCCATGACTTATCCGAGCTCATCGTCTCAACACAGCTGCCACAAATGAGGAGGATTGTTTTTTTTTGGGGGGGGGGGGTTTCGCTTTAGATGTCAGTATAATCTGTTTTACCTCTGTGCCCTGATAATGCTCCATTCATCATAATATCTGCGAAATGTTGGCAGGAAAGAGAGGAAGGGCGCATGGTGCGGGGGCAGTGGCGGGTGGGGGGGGGGAAGTGGAATCCTTCTCTTAACTAAAGAAGCCCTGCAAAGCTGCTACCCTGGAAGATTAAGGATGAATGGCACAGCAGAAAAAAGGCCATCAGATTATGTGGGCTGGGCTGCGGAGAGCTGTCATATCGACGCCAATGAGAACAGGAGGACGGCCGAGGTCATAATGGGGATTAGTGAAGTACTTGGTATACTTGCTGTCGTTAGGACTCTCTGTTTTTAAAGGTGAGGGATCCAGAATGAGCATATTCCTCTTATCTGATTGACTATACGTCTGCTCTGGAGATCGTTTTCATCAGAATCACTTGATCGTTCGGGTCTACTCACGTGAAACCAGCCCTTCCTTCATGATGCCGCTCTGCAGCTCCCAGCACAGCAGCTCATGTTCGATGATTTCTGCAGACAAGTGACATCTGGGCCATGGGGTCAAGAGGGCTCTATATTGTCCTCTTAAAGCTCCTCCAGTCAGCGGGAACCCAGAGAGGGATCATCTCCTTTTTTGGACTGGTATCTGAACAGACTTTTTTTTTTTTTTTTTTTAGATCATTTTAGTGCTCTTTTAGTGTATTTTGATAAATACTGCAGCTTCAGAATGCTTGTTTTTAATTCAATAACAAGCAACGACTGTGTGTACTGCACCCCTTGCAAATCGTAATAATGTTGACAGTCAAGAAACTGGATTCAACCCTGATGCTTCAGAAAGTTGCCCACATTTTTAAGCATGCTGTTCAGCTTTGACGCATGATGTTAACTCGGCCCAGAATAATTGAAATCGTCCAGTTTTGTTTTTCACCTTATAGTATGTATTCATGTACGTGTAATTTTTTTTCTCAATGTTCTTTTTTTTTTTTTTTTTTGCCTCACTTAGTTTTTATACCTTACAATAAATCACTTATTTTAAAATGATTTATTAAAATGTTCATAGTGAACCTATCTAAGTCTAACAGGTGAATACTAGAACACAACAACAACAAAAATACTTTATTTTCAGTATAAACTATAGTGACCTTGGTGGTGCTACAGATAGATCATAATTTACTTATTTAGATTTATATCGGATAGGAAGGCAAATCCCCCTTTCTTTTTCATAATACCAATGATTGTTCATTCAAACTAGCAAAGGTAAATGTAATTTTTTTCACTATAAACAGAAAAAATAACCCAGTGCTGGTGGTGGTGGTGGTTAAAAATAAGTTAGTGTCATTACTTTTACTCGAGTACAATTTGTGTGTACTCTTCCCACAAGTATGACCTTGTTTGACCTATGACCTTTTTTAAAAGAGACTGCTGCTGTTTCTACCCCGATATGATAAAAGTGTGTTTAAATAAAGCTAACATGTGGGCCTAAAGCTCTAAGTGAAGGTGGTCTGAATAAGGCTGTAGATTATATTTAAACATGGAGAGTGACTGCAGAAACTGCCCAGCTTGGCCTCCGTATGTTTGATTTTAAATGTGATCACATGACCGTTACACCACATGATATTCACGCTTTTCTTTTCCTCCGTCTCCCTTTACCTATTTTTCTATCTCTGTGCAGTGGCCTGCCTCTAATTGTCTCAGCATGAAGGGACTATTCACTGCAGTCAATGAATGCCAAACAACTGAAGCCCTGAAACCTGAACTAATCTCATCCAATGGGCTGTATTATAAAGTACCAGGCTGCGTGGTTAGCCTGTTGAACACAAGCTGAAAGCTGCAAAAGTGAACCGTCTGTTGAAGATACAATAATCTAAATTTGATGGCAGATTTCTGTTTTATGAGACATATAACGAATATAAAGAATAGCTACATATCTGTAACTTGTTTGCTGTGAAAAGTCATTATTTATTTATTTTGACCACAGAGCAATTTTTATTTACAGAGGTTGTGTGTAAGAGAGCAGTAGCTTAGCATGGCTAGCGTCGTTATAATCACAATAGTACAATCGGTGTATTGTCAAGAGAATCTAGATCGTTACCTTAAGTCTGAGATTTCCAAAATATTTCCAAATTCAGTTTGTTCCATGATACGCAAAGGATCAAAACTAAGGTATTTTGTGGAACTCCATTTAGTCTTCATCTTATCTGCTGAAACAGAAGCTGATCTCTAGATTGTTTCTCAATGTATCTCTAATGTCTAAAGATATATAGACATGCACTAGCGGAAAAAGTCAGAGTCGGGCCCAATGATCAGGCCCTCTATACCCAAATAATAAAGCTCATAATAATATATCTTTACAACATAGACATGACCGTAACCGTGGAGCTTACAAGTTTCACAACCCCTATGTCATTCTGAAATCCTTCAGACATGAAGTACAACAACCCAAGAGAACAACAGAAACATCAGGCTACTGGTCACTAATGACAAGACAACACAAAGTCAAAGCAGTTCAGAACGATCGGATCATTTTGACACTTTATCCATTTCAACTCAGTGCCTGGAGATAGCAACTGCTGAAGCTACGTTTATTGTTGACGCGTTGAACCGAGCACGCAGCAGCGCGCGTTGAAGCGGACACGCAGAGGCACGCGCCGACCGCACCGCACGCGCAGTGTGTCGCAACGCCCCGTACACCTCTGGATCTTTGTAAATCGGCGCGGATCGCACGCGCCGAGTTACGTTCACACAAACTGGAAGTTGCTCTTGCAGGCGGCTCCAATGTAAGCCTTAACTATAAGCACCATACTGCTGTCTTGGCTCGCACGCGCTCAACCCGAACTGTCAACCTTAACTGCCAAAATCGCGACTATAATTCAGCCTTGAGTCCCTGACATCACCGCCGTACCACCGAGACAGAAAAAAGGGGATGTAAGCCAGGCGGCTGGGCTACTACAATTCACAATCAGTCTACAGTTAACTCACACACTGTGAATAATGTCAGAGTTGCTACCTGTAACTAACCCGGCTCCCTGGCTGTGCTGGCAGTTTTGGCGGGTCTGAATCGCTGCCAACAGAAAAGCATATTTTGTCTTGGTTCATCTCCAAGACAAAATATGCGTGCAGTTTTTGGCTCTTGCTTGCTCTATTTTTTCCATCATTTTCACTTTGCCGCTCCGTGGAGCTCCACTCATGCTAACTTAGTCTGTAAAAATGCTTTACCTAGTTGGCATCTGTTGCCAAGTGACCGATGATGACGTTGGTGGACGCCTGGTGACAAGTTTTACCCAGAATACACTTGGAGACAATATTGGCGATCCTCTTGTAAATTTGAGTGTCATAAAGTTAAATGTACGAATAAATACATACATATGACACATAATTAAAACACCATCGAATCTGCAATGCAAGAACATGAAAGCAACAATTATAGAGTAAGGTCATTACATCCATACTCCCAAGAGACACTCACTCGCGTCTACTCACGTTCAAAGAAAGAAAGAAGAAATACCACTCAAAACAAAGACATTATCAGGCAGATAAATGTACCAACATGGTCCAAACACAATCTCTATACAACAAGTTACCACATCCATACTCTCAAAATCAGAAAAAAGTGCCTTCACGCACATCTATTTACATTATGTGAACAGGTTTGATTTAAAAGAAGCCATGCGTTTGTCATGCGTGAAAATTTACAAAAGTCTGCGCACGGCAACAGTTCCTTTTGTTTTTTAAACTGACATTTCAAAGTCCATCATCTCTGTTGTTTTAAGGTTCATTGACAGCTCCCACATGAGTCAGGAGAAATACTGACAAACACTAGAGTGAACTCACCGCCAGCACAATGAAAACAGTGTCCCTCACACAGATGGACCGTCCTTCTGCCCGGCCTTACCGCCAGCCTTCACGTACCTGTCACACTCTCACCGAGTAGGGAGCGAAGAAGTGTGCTTGTGTGTCCAGGTGCTCCTTTGTTTGCTTGACCTGAGCGGCCAACTCGGTATGGCACACACAGTTGAGGAGAAAAAGCAGTTCGGCGATGGTGGCCTTGGTACATTGGCACAAGCCTGACTCACATCTCAAACTGAAAACTTTGTTAGGAGTCATGGGAGAAAAAGTCACTATCCTTGATTTTATTCAGTCTGCTTTCACAGTAGATGGCCGTGGGGCAAAAGCTATTGCAGGGGAACAACAACATTAAAGCATAATTAATTGCAGAGATCTTTATTCGTGATGCATGGTGGCGGTACTGAGAGTGATTTACATCACAGCGGGCCGCCAAGAGCAGCGATCTGTGGAGATCGTGTTCGGTCTGCAAAATACCACAGGGGGGAACATTAGAACATACAGCACAAGCCGCACTCAAGCTAACAAACTGATTTAAATAAAGGCAGTGGAGTCTAAAATTATTGTCTTAATTGTGTTTGGAGGAAATGCGTTCATTTACTACCATTTTACAACTAAACATCCTCAGATGTATCACTCCGTTGCTGTTTGTGTTTTGTTCAAGATGATCTAAAGCATTAAAAGTTGAAAAATGTCCTAAAGTGTCCAGCAAAAGTGAGGGTTGCCTCCTCCTTAGTATTGCGCTGACTGCATCTACCTGCACACGAATATGGTAGTAAAAACCTCTAATTTGTAATAGAAACATTAAGGACAGATGGATGCACATTAGAACACTGCTGCAAATTACACATAATTTGCATGGATTGTCAGAACTGATCCTAGAGAGCAAAACATGAAAATATGCAATGGAAATATCTCGTTGTTTGACAGACCCGAGTTACACCCATAACACAGACACAAGCAAACTGCCACACCAGCTACTGCACCAAGAGAAACTCCTCCTGATTCACCGACAAAGACTAGATAACCAAACAGAACACAGTTGAACAAATGGGTCAGTCGACCAACAAAATGGCTTCCACTCACATTGGCAAATGACCTGCATGCAGTAGTGTGTCGCACTTCTAACCTTTCCCGGGCTGCAGCGACACTGACCCTGACTAGCTGAATCCAACGCTAATTATAGACTAAAATAGTTTGTTGTGTCCGTGTAATTTGTGTCGTTCTTGTCATACTTGCAGTTAAGTATGGTATGTCCTCATAAGAACTTTTTGGTGTTTTTTTTTTTTTTTGTTTTTTAATTCAGTTTAAGAATGATGAACAGCATCAAATGCTTTAATGACAAAGTTGCACGTTTATGTGCCCCCCACTGCAACAAGTACAGTAAAGTATGCTTGAGAAAATACATTATGTTGTGTTATAGAGTAACACAACCCATTTCTGGTGCCGCTGAGGGAAAAGCAGCTCTTTTGTAACATGCTATTACTATTAGGGCCTTATTTGATCAGGTAAAGGGAATAGCATGTTAGGGTAAAGAGGCTAAAGCTAACAAATTCTTGAAATACAGTAGCTAAGGGACTAGGAAAAAGACCTTGGCTGACTCTTAGTTTGACCAAACACTGAGATTATTCAAAGGTCTAGCCACATGGTTCCACCTCCAGGACTAAGTCATTTTCATTTAAACTACATAAATATGCCAAAAGAGTCACCGATTGCAAATACAGCTCAACAGAACCTTAGTTCAAAGATTATGCAATGTTTCTTTCAATAAAAAGTCCAAAGAATTGGCACTTTTTGACAAAGAAATTCAGTTCTAAGTACACCTATCTGATTAATTAGTGAGCGCACACACAAAGTTTGCTTCTTCTTTTGGACAATGTAGGAGCTTTTACTGAGTTCCACTTCAAAAATCCTTTTTTCAGGAGATGGGTTGAGGGCCGGAGGAGCTGGAAGAGGTTGAGCTCTATAAGGTTTCACATTGGTGGGGTGGGGGGTGAGACCCCATAGAACCTTCAGCTGCAGGGAATTTTGCAGTCAGGAAGTAAAGAGTAATTCAAAGCAGAGCTCGGAGAAAAGACGGCGGCCGTATGGGTTTACTCTGCAGACCGTGCGCGCTATCCGGCGGTGTGGAAAATGTGAACGCATGTAAAGAGACTTAGAAATTTCTACATGAGATTTAGGAAGAAGGAAGTGCAGCCAGTCATGCTTTTTGGTAAAGCCCTGCAGAAAGGCGCACATGTTTCGCTGACTGGCTGTTTTTCCACACTGCATAAAAGCCAAGCTGATATTGTGTAAGGGAACTTAAATGGTGCACCTCGTGCTTCATCCATCTTTAAAGCCTCTCTTTAAAAGGTAAAAAAAGAGCAGTATCAAATATTTTTCTTCTGCAAACCCTGTATTTTTAAAAGCATTACTTTTTGTCTCTGAAATACATCCTAACCATAGACATGCAAGTCCATGTTCTCCAGAGCCAGAGCACATGTGCATTGTGAAACAAAACCCCTTTCCCCACACACTCTATCTTTTTTTTTTTTTTATGTGACAGCGGAAACAAAGTGGTTCAGTTCAGCGAGCAGCCAGTAAAGCGTGTGCCGCTCTGTGGGGTTGGGCAGTTGTGAGAAGGATCGTCTGCTCCGTCACACTGCTGTGCCGTGCTGCGTTCGCTGTCCTCAGCAGGAAGCTGCTTCTCTTGAAAGGCTGATTTCCTCGCCACCGGGCATCACAACTGCAGGTCTCCTGTGGGTTTTCCACTGGAATTTAAAGAGGCACTGAGTGGGAGAGTGCGTGGTTTGGCTCGTACACTGAGATGCGAGGACGGGATTATAAAGTACCCAGGAAAAGTGTTCATATCTCTTGAGCTTTTCCTTTAGAAACAGTTTGTATTGCAGGTTTTGACCAACACTCCATGTCTCTGCTAAAGACAAGCATCCCGACATCATGATACTACCACCGCCGTGCTTAGGGATGGTGTGCTGTGGGTGACTCATGATGTCTCATCTGACCAGACCATCTTCCTCTATTTGTGTTCTGTCCTGTTCCTAGCTTGTGTCAAAGTGATTTTTTATTTTTTTTTTATTCAATTTAAATGAATTGTGCATAGTTGCTAAGTTTGTTTCCGCTTAGCAACTATACACAACTTTGTGTCAACCTATCACAAAATTCCAATATGTTATAATGTATTTTATTTGTGCGACATGAGGAAAAAGTAAAAGAAAAAAAAAAACAACTTCATAGCATATGAATTATTTTTTTAAGGCGCCTTGCGTAACTTATCCTGAACACAGACAATAAATGGCTCTTATTCTGGCTAATATGTTACGCCATATATCAAGATGAGCAAAATTTTGCACACACGGAACGTCTCAGGAGAGAAAACTAACAGGGGATTTCAAACACACTGCATGGTTTTTATTGCTAGTCATGTATTTACATGTCATCCAGCAATCCATTGTCTCCTGGTTGTGAACGTCGCACAGGGGAAAACCCCAGGTGTTGTTGATTCCACAAGTCTGGCCTGGGTGTTGCGAGCAAACATTAAAGCTCAAATTTTTTTTCTTCACCTTAATAAATGAAATAATCATTTGAAAACTTTTCCATCTGCTCGGGTTGAGTTGGTCTGATTTTAAGTTCTGGAACACATAAATGCAAGAAAAAAAAACAAAAAAAAAAACAAAAGGAATCTTTGAGGGGGTAAATACTTTTTCCCGAGCACTTGAAACTTTTTCAGGGATCACACTGTCCGACTGGAGATTCCTCACAACAGAAATGCAGCGATCCATTGCTCGTTCTCTAAACATCGCCAATAAAACATGTTGCACTACACATCTACGGAGGAAATGCTTTGTCCCCTCTGCTCTTCTTATAGAGTCAATTTGCTTTGTCTTATGCGAGAACTCCACCCATAAGCGAACAAGGCAGGGCGGAGGCAGCAGAAGTCAAACACGCATATAATAGATGTGTGTGACGTGTCAACAATGAGGGTGCTCCTGTGAGACTGTTTGTATTTGCACATCAGGTGACTTGGTGACTCATTTAGTTGTCATTTTATACCATCATAAATAAGTGAAGGGGTTTTAATGTGTTTGTTTGCATCTGGGCCGTATAAATCTATACGGTTCCAAGAAAAAGAAAGAATGATTAAAGTAAAACGTGGTCTCTAGTTCTCTCAGATGTAACCAACCTGGTGGAGCAAGCCTCTAAAAGTACATGAGGTACTTACTGATCCCAACTATTAGGGACAAAGGTGGACTTTACAACTTATGAATTCAAATTCAGAACATTTAAATTAAATTTAAGGAAACTCAAATTTCCTTAAATTAAAATGAGGAAAACCCGAATAAGACAATTTGGCCTGATATTGATATCTAATATTGTTATTGGTGTTATGGATGATGAGCATAACACCAATATGCTCATCATCCATAATGATGAGCATATCGTTATGATGTAAGTCGTTTACTTACATCAGTAAACGACTCTCTAAGGTTAGGGTGTGCACTGCATAATTTTACACTACATCTCTATTACTGTCACAAGTTCAAACAAGATGGAAGTAAACCATGATATCGGTTTACTTGGAAAAGATAATAGCCACTAATATCGGCCAAATTTTACTTCTCTCACTGATGCCAATTTTAAGGTCAAAATGTATTTATAAACAAAATGATTTCATATTCTCTGTCACTGGATCAGACGTCTAGACTGGGTTAAAACTCTTCCGAAAGCAGATTCCGAGTAAATGACTAGTTTCAGATTTTAATGGATGCCTAATATTCAAGGTGATGATGATGACAGCCGTTAGAGCTCATGGGAGATGAAGATCGCTTGCAGCAGAGTAGAGAAACCGGTTCTGAAGACGGAGAACCTTGGTTTGATGAATCTATAAAGACTTCAGTTCACTTGGAGTTCTTTTGTCCGTGTGAAAGTAAACCGAAAAACTGCAGGTGCGAAAACCTCAGAAGAAGGTACAAAATACTACAAAATGAACCTGCTGGAAAGGTTCGTTTTCCAGCAGCATATTCATGCGTGAGTTTGTTCCAGACTTAAATCTAGAGGAGAAAATGTGTTTCAGTCCTTCATTCGATGTTCACAGATGCTTTTCGTCCAGTCTGACTTAGATTAAGCAATTTTGGAAAGAAGAAGGGAAAAAAAATCAGCCTCTAGACATTAAACTGGCAGAGAGAGATGTAGTTGCAGCAAAATACTATTCTTCAAAGTATTCACTAAGGGTAACTGAATACAAATATATGACATGTTTTATTTAGTTGTTGTTTTTATTATTTTCTTCTGGTAGTTGATTCCCCCAGTGTAATCCATTTATACCTACATTTGGGTTGTTTCTTTGGGTGGATAACATTCCAATCTGATGTTCCTCATGACTCTATGAGATCAAACGTCTTCTCAGAGTCCTGCAGTATTCTCTCTTCAGTGGAAATAAAATACAAAATATGATACGGACAACGCAGCTTTGACCAGAGCCTTCTGAAAGGCTCTGGTCAAAGGGATGACCACGACAGCCAGTCAACGGGGCACCACTGCCCATAATTACTACAGAAGTTGTTTGATAAGATTAGCTTTATCGTATTCTGTTGGTCACAGGCAGACAATTTAACTGGTTCTTTCTTCACATACTGTCTTACAACCCATTGATGCACGTATAACAAGCCTCATGGCAAGAGAGCATGAGAAAGTTTAGTTGTTTTTTTTTTTACCAACGCTTGTGTTGTTTTGCATATTCAAGTCAGCTTCTTGAAAATGCTGACATGGACGCAGACGAAAGAATGAGATGATATCCACGGCGAAGAATGGCAGACAATTACAGCGAGGAGCAGCTGCGGCAGTTTGTAAGAGATATTTCTCATCTCTTCCGAGTTTTGTCGGAAACATTTATCGTCTGACTGGTTGAACGTCTGCAAAAAAAACAAAAAACAAAACGTGTCTGTTGATTTGGCCATAATATTACAGAGTTCATAATGTCATCCACACTGTCATGCTTCTACAACCTTTGGAAGAGAAACAGGCCCACAGCAGCACAGCTTCTCTACCTTACTTAGAAATTAGAGTGATTTCTCTTCCCGCATATCCAGCCTATGTTACATACATCCGGCCTGAAGTGCAGCAGTTTAGTGATTGTTGTGCCTCTCTTGCCACCCAGCGCAACTGCGCGCTCGCGTTGGTTCTGTCAAACAAGAAACGCAACTAAAAATCCCACATGAATAAATTTGGTTTGTGCGATAAGTCGTTAAAAACATGGCGCCGCCATCATCCCCCTACCACTTCCTGTCGTCTTCCTCATCTTTTCCGCCAGTAGTGTCATCCGGTTGATGATCATGTGAGTCGTGCGACGTGAAAGACGTGTCTCTGTGGCAGTTTCGCATAATGCACTAATTTCCATGCAACCAAAAAGCTTTTGTTTTTTTTGTTTTTTTTTTCTAAATGGGAGATTAAATGAGAGATTAAATTAACCAAATTTCTTTTCATAATTCCAATTTGCGCAATTGTACAGTCAATGGAAATGCAGTTTCATGATGATTAGCTGCATTTTAACTCTTTCGTGCATATTGGTCACTACAGTGGCCACAATACACGAAAGTGGTCCACTTTCTTGCATAGTAAAGCGCTATGCATGAAAAAGCCATTTTCTTGTGTTTCTTGTGGATTTTTATGTCATAAATGCACACAGACTACAGACACTAGGGCATCATACAATACACTATCAACTACTGGCCATTCAATGCAAGTGCAAGAAAATATTTGTTAAATCCAATATGGCCGACAGACGAAAAGGCATACCGACCGACCCAGTCCCTCCTGCTGCTGTTGAGGACTCTTGCAGGTAAAAAAATATATATATATTGTGATATCAAGTAAACCCCAAAGGAATATACTACTGATATATTTTCCAAATAACAACTTTGTATTTGGAGAAAATTGCAATTGATCACATAGAAAAGAACATTAGAAAAAAAAAAACATTTCCCACCTTTTTTATGCCTTAAGAAAATCAAAAGCACGTTGGAAAAAAAAAATCCTGACATAATGGATCATAATTCATGCATGAAAGGGTTGAGAAATGTACATTTTAATAGTAACACACGTTAGACACATTTGTTCGAGAAGAAAGTACATTGAATTTGTTTTGGGGTTCTTTTGTTCCACTGTTACTTCAAGCAAAAGAGAAAGCGACCCTCGGGCTGAAAGGTGATATCAACAATGGCTCTCTTGAAAGAGTACTTTGGTTTTTGATGAATAGCTGCATATCCTGTCTGACTTATATGACGAAATAAAGCACAAGTACTTAATGAAGTTCGTGGCGTCTTCTGGGGATTAAAGTAGCGCTGAAACACTGAAACTGAACCTCTTTCTTGAGTGTAAGAATCTGACAGCTCTGTCAGAGCAGGAAAGAGATCAGGGTTTTCCATTCATTTCTCCTTGTGTCTCTTTTTTCTTCTTCTCTCTTTTACTGTCCCTGTGCAGGTAAAAAAGGAGAGAGAGAGTGAGAAAAAAAAAATCCTAATCCTCATATCCAGTTCATTAGTCACAGAGGATTAGACTCATAGCAGAGATGGAAGGTAAGAAGAGAAGAGGGACAGATTAAATCCGTTCGCTTTTATGAGCTAATGGTCCTCGGGATAAGTAGCTCAGTAAAGCTTCGGTTTATAGGCGAGGAGATCCACCTCGTCTGGAAACTTCTCCTCCGCGCGCAGAAAGTTTGTAAACAGGCCTCCACCTTGTACGGGATCCCTGACGAATTGAGGACTCGGGCCGACTTTATTATCAGCCGGGATAGAGATACCTTCCCCACCTTTTCAGGAGCTTATTTGAAAGTCAAGACTCATTTATCAGCTTTCTGGATCTAATTAAACAACCTGGAGCGGTGATGAAAGCAGGGACCAGCCATTATCTGACTCCATTAGCCACAGGCGCTGCATGAAAAATGGTCCCTGCAATCCCCCCTGCTTCACGAGCCAACTTTCTCACTCCGTCTGCTGCTGTTGAGGAATTTGATCCTGTGCTCAACTCATCTCTCTTATCCTTTTATCCTGCTGCTATTTCTTGTTGTTACCTCCCTCTTGTGTTTTCTCCCTTTAAATGTTTTTTTTTTATTCTTCTGAGACTAATAGGCAGATTGCAGCGTTCTTTCCCTAGTCAGCTATTGTTCATCTGCTTCCTCGTCGTAAACTTGAGATTCTAGAATTGATGACTGAAACTAAATTAAACCAACGCATGTCATGCGTGGCTCTAAATTAAAGAAGTGTCTTGATATTGAGCACCAGAAATATCCCTGTGTTTGCAGGTTATTAAGATGCTTCAGTCCAGGCCTGCATTTTACTGTTATTAGCTGTTGCAAATTAGGCTACACTTCCCTTGATCTAATATTTTTCTCCTCATTAGGCAATATTCTGTTCGCTCTGCCTGATTCTCAGCATCTCTGTCACCAAAAACATATGTTAAATTGTTGATTTTTAGGGTAGGGAGTTTGTCCAGCTGGTAAAAACTGTCATTCAGACAGTTTCAAATGCCCTTTAAGTGTCATTCCCTGTCAAATGTGGCATCCAGGCAATCTTGTCTATTGTAGTTTTACATTTATTAATGTTGAAAATAGAATTTTGCAAGTCAGGATATTGTGGAAATCTGCTTTTCTCGAATGATTCAGCATTCGAGGGACGTACGGACTCATCTTCTTCAACTAAACCCTTGCAGCAAAAGAACACGCGCCCCATCTGCTGGTGCATTTGAGTATTACATCTCTCTGGCTGGCAAGACTTCGAAGAAAGATCAACTATCACCAGAAAGACGAGATGTCACAGGAACAATGACTTCCAGAAAACTTTTAGCTGAGTTTCAAAGCTGTTTATATTTAATTTATAAGTACTATGATTCATAGGGATATGATAGTTTCTCAGCTGCAGTCATAGTGCACACAAATCAGATTTATTGATGCGGTGGATCTATAATGTACCCCTCTGCTGGCTCCTTCATCTGCTGCAGAATCCTGACTAATAAAACCGGTTTATCAGTTTTGTCCCCAATGTTAACAAGGAAACAAAAAACTGAAGAATTTATTTGTGATTAAGACATCAAATTTTACTGTCACAATCCAGGGGTATTTGGGATTTGGTTTTCACTTATATTTCTCTGATAGTTCGTGAGGTCTTTGTGATTGGCATCTGAGTTTTTCCATGTCAAACTTGTTCTCCTTTGTGTTTTCTGTGCTGATTGCTCTCTCTCTCATTCTGCCACAGCTGTTCTACATTCCCTCTCAGCCAATTCCAGAGTCATTCTCCACCTTTGTCTCAGTGTTTAAGCTCTTTGTTTTCCTTTGTTCAGTATTGGAATAATTTGTTCTCTTATGCTGGTTGCATGTCTTGTTGGCTTTGTGCCATTGGCTGTAAGTCCTAAATTTCATCATTGAGAACTTTTCACTTAGCCTCTCTGCCTCTGGTCTGCCTACATCTATTGGGTCCAATAAAATATCAATCAAAAATAGTTACAGCATTAGTATTATATTTCTTAAAGTATAATCTAAAAAAAGTGGCTTGCAAACAATGTTTTCCTTGACAGGGCTCAGCTAAGATAGTAACGAATGCCCCAGATTAGGGGTGATCAAGTCCAGTCCTCGAGAGCTACCATCTTGCAACTTTCAGATGCTTCCCTGTTCCAACACACCTGAATCAAATGAATGGCTCGTTACCATGTCTGTTCAGAGCTGATCCTGGTCTGTTGGAGTAAGGACGCATCTAAAAGTTGCAGGACGGTAGAACTGGACTTGAGCACCCTCGCCCCAGAGCCTCAGCTTGCTAGCTAATTTGACTTTAGCATTAGCGTAAACACTAAACAAACAAAAATTTCACAGCCTCAAGTCGTTTGGCAGTTCTTAGCTTTCACTAAGTTCACACATATTCGTTCTCTGTGGGATCCCACATCTAATGAATTAGGCTAGCAGCTAGCTGAACTGATATCCTCAGTTAAATCCTAATTGCAATGTTTTCGTAGAATTCATTGCTAATCTAACGGAACCATATTTGACCGCTACATTTGCAAACTACTCTCCCAATTAAAATTTTTATTATTTTACTGGCTATTATTTAACAGCTTCATAAACTCTTCTTTTTGTTTCTAAGGTGGTACAACTACTGCAACTTTGCCCTTATCACCCTGTGGGACGGCATAGAACTAAATAAAGACAAAAAAAGAGTTCACACTTGTTGACTTAGTGAATTACCTACACAAATGTATTACTTTAACATCTATTTGCACTGCTATTAGCTGGGGCAATGATCATCAAACACACCATAGGAGACATATCCAGTGGGTCTGTAGGCACATAGATCTCCAAACATGAGGCATGATGACACCCATTAGGATGTAAATGTGCACAGAAGTCCCTCCGAGAAAGAATAGTATTGTCAAAATGCGCTCATGGAACGCAGTTATCCCTGTTTGCTGTAGAAATCGTCAAGGCTAATCTGTGACACTTGCAAACAAGATCTTTAAGGTAATGGCACCTCACCTTGAGTAGAGTTAATTATGTCAGGGCAGAGCAATTACATGTATTGCTCAAAAACAAGCTGATGTCCTGAAGTTTTCTCTGCTGATACCATTAAGGAGAAAACAAGCTCCAGGCTTAACATAATCTGTTATTTGGAGATATAACAGATGGGAAGTCTGATTCAACATGTATAAAAATCATCCATTACTTTAAACGGCCAGAGTAGATAAGCAGAATACGCTAAAATGTCCCACATGTTGTTTTCAGTGTTTTGTGAAAGAACTGACATTGGGGTGTGATGCACAAAGCTCCTTGAATATGACAAGCTGTGGCTTTAAACTGTGCTGGCTTCCCCGGTGAGGATTTTTCCACCCTGTGCTTCCTTCAACAGCGGGACATGGATTTAAAATCAGAAACTATTCAAAGAGCTTTGGCTGTAATCCATTCGCAGTGTTTGGTTGTATGTCATTAGACAGGAATGCTTCAGGCTAGTGTCAAGATGTAATCTTTGGTTTAAGGCATCTTTTATAATGGAAGTGCTGCAGAGTGGCGGGAAGCTTCAGCAGCTCAACTGTTAATAATAGTAGATTCGCAGCAAATAATGTTGATTTTTTCCGACTGGCACTGAGAGACCACAGATTTTATTGATCTGGATGAAATGTGACGTTTTAGTACTATGCTTGCAAGAATTTATTAACACTTTGATATTTCATTTTGTTTGAATTGACAAAGGGCTTTGAGTTAACCTTTAAAAATTGTAGAAATATATTCCGCAGCTCGCTTTGATTAAATATTTTTTCATCATAATGTATTTCTACATAATAAGGACAACCTTAGATTTGTGGTTATGCTTTCTAAGGCATATGCTTATTATGCTTATTAAGGATTGCCTCTGGATTATATCTGTATGTATATCTTTACATCTTGCTCCTAAAGCCCAACAGCCCAAACAGAGACGATAAGCACTATGAATTATGAACCTATTTAACCCAGAAATTAATATGAAGACTTTGAAACTTCACTGATGGGAAGAACAGACTATGGACAAAGAAGTGATCTGATTGAGCAGGTGAACTCTGTAAGAAGTTCACCTGCTCAATCAGAGCAGGTGAACTGATTGAGCTGGTGAACTTCTTAGTTGACAATTAGTCAACTAATTGTGTGGTCTTCACAAATTAGTCAACTATTAATTGGGAAACTAAAGGGTTCATTTATAGGGTCTGATGTTATTCTATAATAGAATAGATGTTGAGACCAAGACCTCTGAATTTTCTAATGTCATCTGGAAACCTGTCAATGTGTAAAACATGTTTTGTGTAAGACGTGTAAAACCTGTTGATTCACAGATAATTCACAAGCAGTCTAGCGCCCCTGCTGGTAACGTTTTGTATAACCTCCTATTGTCAACATGGCATGTCAAGAAAACCCGAGATCATCCCACTTCCCCGTGCTGGAGATTTTAGTTTAACAGTAACAATAAATAAAGTTACCTTTGAAATTAATCACACAGGTGACATCAAGACCTAACAGCAGACTTAAACTTCAATAAAATCAATCTGGTTGTGTGTGTTGTTTTTGTCTCCTGCAAACTTTGCTTTAATTCTACTTCCTTTTTTTATCTAATCATAACAAATCATAGTCAGGCAGAAAGAGTGTCATGAAATCACATGGATGCCTGCCTTCATCGATCAGCGCTGTGAGCCTCTTCCTGCTGCAACACCATCTTCATGATCAGGCCAGTTCTGGGGTTCAAAATGCCATACTCATTCAGTCTCTCTCAAAAGTTCCCTTCTTAGTTCTCAGTGTCAGCATTAGGGAAAGATAGGCCAGATGATTGATTTTACTTATTTGATTATTTCTGCTATTGAATTAAGCTATACTGAGCGTTGCAAAAATGCCTTACTAATAAAATATTTAGCATAAAGAAAATCTAGAAGATGTTGTGGACATTCAAGTAATGAGTCACCTCAAAGTTCTTTGATGGTTGTAAAATAGCTATGATGTTCGATTCTGGAGAGTAAAAGGTGGAATGTTTTATAGGTTACTTTTAGCCCAAAACTATATGTAAACAACATTGTTGGGACTCGCCTGAGTCACTAAAACCAACCTGGTTCAGTAACAAGTGCACGTTGTAATAAAAGAGAAGAAGCGACCGTCAACTAGTTTCACAAGGTGTGCCTTGTGAAACTAGTTGGTTGCAGGCTGCTCAGTCTGGTTAATTCACCGGGGGGAAGAAGGTTGGGCCTTCTGGCTGAAGGTCGTCAGAAACCAGGCGAGTCTTTCTCGTCACCAGCTTTAAACACAGTTTACCGCAGTTCTGGACAGGGTAAATCCCAGCAGATTTAGGAAACTCAATTCACCCGCTAGACGGAGAGCTGGTAGCACATCTCCCCCTCTCAGAAGGGGAAGTAGAGAGTGAGTGAGTAGAAGTCTTTTTTGCAAAAACTCTCCAGATCTTCAAAAATCCTCGATGTTCATTCTATAATCTTCTCTCTTGAGCTCACCCAATTAGTTTTCTATATTCTGTTTAATGGAATAGGTTGATTTCAGCTAAGTTTTGGCAATGTTTTGGGTCATCATCATCATCAGACTTCTATTTAAAAATGTTCTTCTGCTAATAGTTATTCTAACATGGCTTCCAGTGTCTCTATCCTTGTTTGGGGTTTTCATTTTTATTTATATATTTTTTGCTTTACATGTCTTGTAAAGCACATGTAAAGCAAAGTAATTCCCTTTTAGGTCTGTTCATTTGTCCTGTTCGTCCCTTTGTATTTAGTTTCCTAGCTTATTCTTGTATTCAATTTCTTGCAGTTTTGCATTTATTACTCAGATCCGTCAGGCCTTTCCCTTTGATTTTAGATAATTTGAGATGTCTGATGTCTACAGATGTGGCTGGTTTTAATCAGAACCTGTCTGTTCAGGCTCTAAGACAAACTTTTGAATTTGATTAAACTTAAATATGTACATATCTACGCCGTTATTTGGGAATTTAGCAAATAAAATCAAAATTTGGTAATCCTAATGAACCTAAAAGAGTCTTATTTAATATCGGACAGTGAAGAAAATATATGTATTTGTCTGTTTAAGGTTTAAACAGACAACATTTAGCAGTACGTGATTAAACCACTAGATGTCAGTCTAATACCACAGAAAACTTGCCCAAATTATCTGGAGATTATTCAAATTTTAAAAGGCTAGGCTCTCCCTCAGTTCTCTACTCTTTCCCACTTAAAGGTCATAATTTGCAAGCACTGAACAATCTGATGTAACATTTTTGTTGCTCGGACGTATTCATCATCTGCACCATGAGCAGGAGATGATTGCTATCACAGACTCGTTGGTGCACTGAAGGAAGGTGAACGTGTAGAAAAGGGAGGGCAAGCTTACCAAACGTTCAAATGTCATCTCCCCTGTTCGGATAAAAGGGCTTCCCCCGGTGAGATACACAAAAATGTTTTTCACCTTGATGCTGATAATTAGAGCTGCCATGTGAGTGAAAGAGTCAGGGAGGAGCAGGGGGAAGAATCAAGGCTCTCTGTGGATGAGATTTCTTTCAGCCTCCTCTGCTTAGGGAGAAACCAGGGCTGGACTGAGAAGCATGTTTGTGCATATTTTACTGTAACCCAGCTCTTCTATCTTTGCTGACCCTTAGAAGGAATAAAAATGAGATGCATGCTTAGTGTGGGCGGAAAGACACATACACACACGCGCATTTTGACGTAGCAGCCCCTTTAAAGCTTTTCATTCAAGCTGAGGGTAGAAGGACTGATGCTACTGATCCATCTGCTGCCACCCGAAGGACACGACTGGCAAGGAAGACGAAATCTACTCGTTCGCATTTGGTCCCCATCTTGAAAAGGCCTGTAGGATGGCACTACTCGGCTGCTTTCAATCAGTATCTCAACAAAATTCAGAATACTAAACCGACATGTTTGATCACACCTTTCACAGTGAGTTTGAGTTTTACTTTTGTTGTGGATTCGGGCTCAGCTTATTTTAGAGGGCGGAGTAGATGGCGTATGGTCTATCAGGGGGAAAACAAACCTTTCACATGCTTACACTAGAGGAAATTTCACAGTGAACCTAGCATCTATGTTTTTTCACCGCGAGTACCCCGGAGGAAATCCATTCGTGAACTAGAGAACACCTGTCTATTTCCTTTTGCTTGCTTTTAAGCCCTGCAAGTTTTCAACAGGCTGGTGCCAATGAGCACGGTAGATTACGGGCCAGTGTTGTGGAAAGTCAATCCTCAAGAGGGCTGGTCCTGCATGTTCATTAGTAGGGATCTGCAGAAGTTTATGTCATGCTGTGGAACTAATTCAGGGATTTGAATCAGGTGTGCTGGAGCGAGGACATTTCTAAAACCAAAAGGCTCTGAGGGCTGGAGTTGGACGCTGCTGCCCTGAGCAATTGGGCAATTCATTACAAAGAAACATAACCCAACACAGACTTAATCCTAGTTAATGGGACTCTAGGATTTTTGCTTAAACTAACATGTTCCAGTGAAGATTAGACATACCATCCATATGAGTAAATATCATAATCCTGGCTGAGCATTTGATTACTAGTTGAAACTTGGAGACAGCAGGGCGTTCCAACAGGATAATGATCCCAAACCTACATCAAATCGGGGTTTGGAATGGATAATGATGGCTAATGGTAAACTTCTTGAATTACTTTGACTTTGAAATTTTATGGATTACGTTTAAAAGGCTGTGTGAGTAGAGTAGAGCAGTCAAATATCCTACTATATGTATGCCAGAAGCTTGTTAACAGCCACAAAAAGTGTGTGATCAGAGTAGATCTAATAAATTGGGAGGTAAATGAATCTTTGAGCTGCGACAGACTGGCGACCTGTCCATTCGCTGGAGATAGGCATCAGCAGCCCTCCGACCCCACTAGGGACAGGGTGTTAGAAAATGGATGGATGGATGAATCTTTGAATCCATCTAGCTATGTTCATGTGCCAATGGCTGATTGTTTTGAGGGAAGCTTTTAAATAGCAGCAGTACCAAAATGATTATCTTGTTTCAAGGATTAACGGCTCACAAGTAAATTTCTCTTCAAATCTTAAGCTTTTGATAAAACACAAAACAACGATCAACACATTTCAGCTTTCTTTAGTGACTTTAAAATCCTCAATATTTTAACCGAAATCCAAAGAGCTTTAACTTTGCCTTCATATCTACCTTTTTATGTGACGCTGAAAATGTCTTAACTACATCTACAACCAGGTTGCAGAAGTGGAATAAACCAGACAAGATACTTTCTTTCACACGTGTCACGCCTCTCTAAAAGGTCTATTGTTTCCTTTTGTACACCAAATTCCATAGCAACAGCTTAAGGAGTTTTTATGTAACCTCCTGTATTTAAAAAGTGAAATTTTTTAACAGATAATGCTCACAAAAGAAAATACTAGGAGAACATGCATACCGTGAGGTAAAAGGTCAAAATTTACCCTTCTCATAACAGTACTCAGCCCAGTGTCTCCGTTGCCTTTTGGCACTGTGAGGCAATTTAAAGTGCAACAGTTATTTTTTGGGCTAAATGCTAACAAGCTCATAAAACACAATACAAGAATTGGCTATCTTAGGCTAATGTGTCAGCAAGGCAAGGTAACATTTGAGTGCACCGAAATGAAGATAAAGAGGACATTAATTATTTGATTTGTAGGCGATATAGTTGGCTTGTTATCTCAGATGTAAAAAGGTCAGGAAACGGACAAAGAGAAAGAAATGAATGTTTCATTTTGCAAACTAAAGGTAACTGAATTTTGTTCAAAAACCAAAATGAATGCAAGAAGGTCAAAGCTAATTGTGGAATGCTGAACCTTTTATTGGTCTATCAGATAAAATCCCAATAGAAATACTCAAGTTTGTGGCGGTAAAGTAATGAAAAGTGGAAAACTTGAAGAGGTATTAGCTTTTGAAAGACACGGCACAGAACACACACATGGTTGCCGATGAAGAAAAAAATAAATAACACAGAGCAAAAGCAAAGAGAAGGCACAGATGACCACGCTCTAAAAACATAAGCATGAGGTGATCTCTTAATAGAGGAGAAATAAGTTCAAGAAAATAAAGAAACCAAAAAATAAAACAATTCTGGTCATGGAAAACAACAAAGTTAGCCCTGAAAGAAGAAATCAAGAATGACAGTGTGACACATACACTTGGGCAGCAAAGAAATGGCTTCCAATCTGATGAATATGCCAGGGAAAAGGTCACCTTACAGGAAAAGAAAGTCAGCAGAATTTCATGGCTGTCCACCCCAAATGACAACCAGTTGATGGATGGTTGACATTTAAAGCAAATCTACAAACAGAGAGATGAAATAAAAAGGAGAATACAAAAGATCACCGTGGTCGGCTGTATCAAATCTTCCCGAAATGTTTCTGATAAGTTTTCAGTCCAGAGAGTTGCACTGGGGTCTTCGTGGTGTTACATATATTTTAATGAGTCCCTAAATACACATTTCTTATTTTGTTGTCCATATGAGTCAAATTAAAGCTGAGCTCTTCTATTAATGTAGGACCTGATCAGTTTAACCCTTTATCCCATTACTAGGCCCACGCAGTAAGACGTGTCATAGTATATGAATCAATGCGTTTGCGCCTTGACCTGCACGGGACTTTGAATGGAATGAAAAAAAAATCTGTATTGCATTTTAAAGTAATATTTAAAGTGATAGTTTCATAATATTTTAGCTTAGTTCTTGTGAATCATAAAATATGTCTTCAAATTAACTTCTTTTTCTTAAATCTTTAAAGCTCCTCTCATGAAACCCTACTTAAAAGCACTTTAATCTAGACCAACTTGATTTTAATGACTGCAGAACAACCACCGGCGAAAAAGAAGACAGTAGAACTTTAGTTCTAATCATTTTGAACCACGGAGGAGAAGTGAAGCATTTAACATATAAAAATGACATGATATTTTAGTATATTATCTTTAAAATAGGTAGTTGTGTGGTTGTAATAATTCGGTGAACATGTGTAAGACATGCGCAAAATGTTACATCAGTCTTGAACCTCAGGTATTTGAGAGACTGTTATTTTGCTATTTTGTTAGTTCTCAAAGGTTGCTTCCCGGGTCACATATTGTTTTTATCATACATGCATCTTTTGTTTTGAATTTCTTAAAAGAGATAGAGTTTTGTTTGTTTTTAGTTTTTCAAAGCAGATAGCTCTGTTAGTCTTTTACTTTATTTAAAATCCAGTTTAGTTGAACCAGTAGTTGTATTATGCCTCTTATAAACTGGGCAGCTATTCACACTGAACTCAATTACTTTTTTACACCGTAAATGAAGGGAGGAGGTGGTGCACCAGCTTTGATCTTTTGAATACAGTAATGTAAAGACGCATATGCAAAAGTAAGACGGTGTAAAAATCCTTACAGTTGAATTCATGTTGTACTTTCTTTCTTTGTCAATTCACTTTTATATGAGTTGTCACAGAGGAAGATCAACAATGGCGCATCACTTCGTACCTCCATTTCCTGTGTAAATAATCATGGGCCTCTGTTTTGAGAATCCCCAAATGCAAATGTGATAAGGGTCCGAAAGTCCACAAGCAATGTTTGCACAAAAGGCAATGTTTTCTTTTAGTAATAATGTTGTTTCAAGATGGTAGAAATCTGCTTTGGTCTCAGCTCCTCTCGGTCTAGCCACCAACGTCATCCTAAAAGACTTTCTGAAGTTAGGAGACTAACCAGAAACGACATCAAAGCAGGTATTAGTCCACTTTTAACAACTCTGACCTTGCTTCCCTTTGCTTTTACAAGAAAATTTAAGGTCCTGATTCTTACATATCATACAGCTCACTTGCAAAGCCGAGAACTAAGTGACTTGACAGTTATTACTTGTCATTAAGATAACAGCTTAGAAAACGTTCCTCACGACAGATGTGGGAGGATTGGCGATGCTGCATTAGTTAATGATGTCAAAAAACTTGGAATGCTTATTTTAAAACGTGGATCTTAATTGAATCGATTCGCTCATGCAATTTTTTGAAGGACTTTAGTTTCCAACTTGCTTGTATGAAAGATGCCATATGACTCCTACACATAAATAAACCAGTACAGTAACTTAGGAAAAAAAAATCATTATAAAACAGCAATTTTTATTTATTTTTTTTGCTGGTGCTAACATCTTCTCCGATCTTCTTCGCGGCGAGCGACTGAGGCACTGAGAGGTGATGCCTCTGTTGTGGCCACTGGACAGCTATAACACAGTGATGATTACAAGCCTCCTGTCCAATCGAAGGTCATCACAGTTCAGGGTGTGTGTGTGACAAGACAGCCCACTGCTCATCTCACCTGCTCCGGTATACCGACACAATGACAACAGCAGTGCAGATCTATGGGTGTGTATCATGTCGAAATTGATCGCGGTGATAAATGTCACCGAGGGAAGCCGTACGGGAGGTGCAGCGGCCGCCGCCGCCGCACAGCAGAAGGCCTGAGAATTGCTTCGTCTTCTCTGTGATATATCTAGCTTTAAGTGGGAGCCTGGCGTGGGATCAATATGCTGCGGGCGGCTCATATTTCACTGAAAACAGAGGGGAAAGACGGGATGATGACACGGCTCTGCAAGGCTCGAGGGGAGGTCAGTCCTGAGAGCCGGGCCGCAACCCGTGAGGTGAGGAGAAGGAGGAGGAGGAGGAGAGAGCAAAGTTTGGTGACTAAACGCTGCGGCGAAGGCTTGGATGCAACACAGACGGCAAGCGTGACAGCTTGTCGATTCAGTGAATTTATAATGAGTGTTCTTTTATGCTTCACATTCTCTTTAACCTTTTTCCTCTCCTCTCGGTTTAGGGCACCTCTCTACCCACCCCCAATCCTCACCCACATTGTCCTGTCACTGACTCTTGTTGCCCTTTCATCCTGGGGGTAAAAAACAAAGAGTTCTATGAAAGGTGCTTAGTCGCCGCTCCCTCACCCCTCCCGCCCCCCGTTTGTTGAAGTGTCCTAATGATGCAAATGTTATTCTGGCTAATGAGCAGGAGCTATGTTTCGGCCGAGGTTTACCACCCAGCTCCGCCGTCCTGTCTCATGAATAAAAATCCCCGTGTCAGGGTCCAGACGGGTGCTCCTCTCCGCTCACAGGATAATGACCAATCTACAGATGGCGCCTCCTCAAACAAGAGGAAGGTAGAAAAAGACAGTTGTAGGTTCGTCAGAGAGAAGCAAGCAGGTTTTTGGGTGGGGATTAAAATGAATTTAAATAAACAACATGATACCACGTTTGAGCAAAATTAAATAAATAATAATAAAAAAAAAAAACAAACAGAAAAACTTTGGCTGGAACTCTGAACGGCCCCTCACCTGTGAAACTCAGAATAACCTTTTGACTCCGGGTTCCCTCTGGCTGTCACATGCACATGCTCTTAAGGAGATATAAACCAACAGCTATTGACTAGGAAAAAAAGAAGAAGGAAAAAAAAAAAAAAACTTACAGCTGTTTGCATAACTCTCCCTTCCCACCTCGCAGCTTAATCCTCTGCGCTTTTTGCCCTTCAGTGTTTCAAAGGCAGCCTGCGGGCTAGAATTGCCCTTTGCTGACTCGTGGCTGACAGTGAATAAGTTCCCCCGCTCGTCTCCCGCCTTTTATCTCTGAGATCATACTCCGAGTGGGTCAAGATCAATGGTGCTCCCAGCAAATCTGCCCAGGCTCTGGGTGCTTCTCATTGACCTCTGCTCAAGGGGTAACTCGCACTCCCATCCAACCGTCTTCTGCGTACACATCCGTGGGTAAACTCAGGTTCTGCACGCAGAGTTTTTAAGCAGAGAGAGTCAGGGAGCATGCTGGTTCAGAGTCATTTTTTGCTCCAGTGCTGACTTCTTCTTGAACTTGGCTGTAAACCGCTCTCAGGCTCATGGCTTTCTTAAAGATACCGGTGAAACAACAGTGCCCAGGAAAAGAACTCACTCCACATATTTCTTTAGGTTTTCGAACATTAATACTGGAGGATAATACAAGTCTTTTGGTTGTGTCTCCTATAAGCTTTGCATGCTCGGAGACTGAGTTTTTATTCTCCTCGTTCTTTGGAAAATAGCTCTAGCTTGAACAGACTAAATGGCGAGCTTATGTGAAAAAGTTTTATGCTTCAACTTCCCTATTGAAGAAAAGCATGATGCTGCCACCACCATGTGCCACCATGTATACATGGTGGATTTTATTTGGAAGCAAAAGAGTAACAGACACAAAATGTGACTAAACGCAAGGCGACATGGACTAATAGTCTTATCACAATATTTTGTGGTACTACTGTGATGACGCTAAAAATAACGATTGATTATGTCCGGATGGGGGGATGATGTGTATCACTAAACTCCCCACGATAATTACATTTAATCATATTTTCAAATGTATTTATCTTTATTGATGCCATCAGTGAACAAATTGTGGGGATAATAGTGAAAATACCCAATCCTGATGATGTGGAGGTGTTGAGGGATTTGTTTTAAAAAACATCAATTGGAATACGACACTGATAAATTAAAAGTCTTGTCATAATGAGAAATTTGTCATGATAAACCATAAATGATACAATAAAACTCATAGCTCTACTCAAGAGCTATGAAACTTTTTATAAAGCACCGTATAAAATGTGATCATCACCTATCTTTATGGCATTATTACTTTAAGAGAAGTTTTACTCTTGAATACGTATAAGATTTATTGTAAAGTAACCCTGAAAGCGCAGTCCTATTGCAAACATTGCAACATTTTACATTTAACATCACATTTAGATACTCGTTTAGGTGACATCGCTACACTTTGAGCATTAATGATAAAAATAACCATGGAGGCAAAGTAATCTATTTGCAATTATGCACAAAGAAAAAAAATTTAATTGATGTACTGTATTGACTAAGTTGAGGTAAAATAAAAAATATCTCTTAAGGAATATACATATTTTTGAAGGTTTTATTGACTCTAGGGGCCTTTATTTGATAGTGAATTGATATGTAGGTTATGAAGGGAGAAGACATGTGGCAAAGGTCGCCAGGCCAGGAATCGAACCTACGTCGGCCGCATCGAGGACCAAAGCCTCCTTATGTGGGTTGTGCTTAACCCCTGTACCACCACAGCACGCCCTTGGGGCATATATCTAATAAAAATGCCAGGTAAATTAATACATTCTGCTCATAAAAGTAAAAAAAAAAAACAGGCGTAAAATTCACTTCATCATGACAACAAAAGCACAAGGGGCAATGCTACCGCTGTCCTCAGGCCCAATACAAATCGAGACAGCAGCGACAGCAGCGGCCCGTTCCGGACCCAGCTGAGGCTCGCATCCAACAGGGTTTCCTGTGAGGCCTCCTTCAACAAGATGGATGACGAGCACCGAGCTCCTAACTGGGCGCACTCGGCCCAGACATGACTGGGTCCCGAGCTGAATGAAGGGGGGTGGCGTTCCCTCGCCTGCTCTTCCCTAATAGGAGGCACTGGATGCGAGACAGGAGCCCATAAATAACGCCGTCGGCTCATCACCAGAAAAAGAACACTCTCACCTGAGCGTGTTCTCACAGAGAACGCTGGGGAGAGGCGCAGTGAACGAGTGCGAGGCCGTAAAGTGGGGCCGAGACAAGAGAGTAGTCTGAAGGTAGGACACGGGTATACATCATACAGTGTTACTCTTTCCTTACTTTTTCAGAGTTTTGAGCTTTTGCATTTACCATGGGCTACATAAAAAAAAAAAGTTGTATTTTTCTCAATACTGCTGATCCAAGCAGTGGAAAGGGGGTCGTAAGACCAGAAAAGTAGCAGTTAATTAAATTCAGAAAAACTGTCCTGGTAAGACAGAAGAAGGTAGTCAGTAAGTTATGTGAAACCTTGAGGTTTTATGAAAACATGTAACTTGTAATTTCTGTAAAAGATCTAGAAAATCACCTGTTGAGTTTCAGAACCATAGCAGAAAATTACCTAGTAGGTTCTGGTTCTGATTCTGAAATTTAATCTTCAACTTCAGGGAAAGTATGTAACTTCTGAGAAATCAACTGGCAATAAAAATTCAACGAAAGCGTCTGGGAAGTTCCAGATGAATACTTGGTGTGTTCTGGACAGGACTTGGGAAGTAACTTTTACATTCTGAGAAAGTATCTAAGCTTCATTTAAGTTCTTGGAATGTTCTAAAAATACCTGGAAAAGTACATATACAGTACAGTTACTTTTGCTTTTCAGGAAAACTATTTAAGTCTTAGGACAGTAACCAAAAGAGTTATAGGAAAGCAGCAGGTTAAATCCCAAAAGATATTTGATCAGTTTTAGAAAGTAACCACTGAGTTCTAGGAAATAACATCTTGGTTTCAGGACAAGTAACCTGCAAGTTCTCATGAAAGCTCTGAGTTCTGTGCTACGTACATCCATGCAAGTCCTAGAAAAGTACTGCTAAATTCCTGAAAGTATCTTGTAAGTTCTGGAAAGTAGCATCAAAGTTTGTGGAAAGTACCTGTTATTTCCTACCTGGTAGGTTCCAGGAAAGTAGCAAAAGATGACATTGAAAGCAACAGATTTCAAGAACTTTTGGAAAGTTCAATGAAAGTAACTACTGTCCATTAAAGTTCCAAGGTACTATCTGGTAAGTACTGGAACTGAAACTGGTAAATAAATAGTTCTACAAATAAATGACTACCTTGGGTTATGGTTTGGAATTTATTTTTATGTTGTTAAATAACTTTTAGGAGAAGACGTAAGAGTTTGAACTTAGCAGAACTCTCATCCTCTCCATGACCCTCACACAGAAGACTTGTAAACATAGCAAGGTTGACAGAAAGACTGACAGCAAGCTCGGTGTGTGACGGCCTCCCATCAGATCAATCGACTTCATCAGCTTCTCAGGCTGGCCTGTCAATTTCTCGTCTGGGTTATCCAAGTTCGTCTTGCCTTGAATATAGGTAAAATAAAGGTTTTCGCTCCAACCTGAAACTTTTCAGCATCAGATCAGCAACATATCATTGTTAGAGATGTAACATATATTACTTATATGATTATTAAAATGGCTAATGAGTTAATGAAATCAGAAAAATTCTTGGGTTCGACTGCTGGAGGGAGTGGCCATTTGCAAAAGCACAAACAAAATGGTGCAGAACTAGTGAAATGTATTCATATTTACAATACATACAGGCAAGTTATTCAAAATAGTTCATGAAATCCAAGATGTTTTTTTTTTTCCTTTATCCAAGGAATTTAACCAGTTCCATCAAGGAACTTAAATTCCATCAAGGAACTGGTTAAATTCCTTGATGGAATTTAACCAGTTCCTTGATGGAGATGAGAGAAATGATGAAAAACAAAAAAAAAATAATCCAGTTCCGTTCAGAGTGGTCCAGTCCAGAGTGAAGATGGTTTGGCTGTGGCCTGAATGTCTCCTACCAGGTGGGAAGGAGTTGGCAGGAGGTGATGTTTCATTTGATGCGCTGTATGGGTTAGCTCGCCAGTCTGGTCCACTTGGCAACAGACAATCGGTGTCCTGGACCTGGAAACGGAACAGAAACCTGGAAACGGAATCTGGAACGGAAACTTGGCCTGTGTAAAAGAAAAAAAAAAAAAAAAGAAAAAACAGGCCTTATTATCAACCTTGGGTTTTGTCTTAAAAAAGAAAAAGAAATCATACATGTACATGTTTTTCTTGTCACTGTAGTGAAATGAGTTTATATTATAAGAACTAAACTCATGCGAGTACTTATTCATTTCCTTTTACACACAATGGATAGTGTTTTATAATTCAAAATATTTAGTTTAAATACTTAGTAGAGATGATAAGACATACTCGGATCGGTTTACACTGACCGAGCCCAAACACTAACTGGGAGGCTAGTGCTAGCATGATAGCTCCCGAACAAAACAAAACAAACACTCACCAGTTCCCACTTTCCAACCGTGTAATCAGTAGAGCGTTTGGAACCACAACCGCACATCTGAAGGTTGAGAGGCACAGGAGTAAAAGACAGCACTATATATTTTTGCTAGAAGCCTACCTGCACCAGCATGAGACAGCGTCTCCTACCTAGGCTACAGACCTTTTTCACGACAACCGGAAGCTGCATCTGATAGGGCTGGGGTACTTCCTGTTTTATTGGCTGTATTTCAAGTACTCTAAGAAAAATGTTTCTCCTCCGGTCC
>CAEGAE010077223.1:0-22528 GCA_903067095.1 Girardinus metallicus
TGTTTTTGCTAAATTTCCAATTTGATTTCTTAGTTCTGTGTTTTTGGGTTAAAATTTGTTTATTTTGACCATCCTGTGTTTTTGTGGGCCACCCAGCCTTGCTGTGGCTAGTGGCCTTGGGTTCTTTTGTTTTAGGTTATCCAATTAAAGCTTGAATTATTTTTGATTATGTCTGAGGTTAAGAATAACCTCATTTTAGCCTTTGTCTATGTTTAAATTGTTAGTATTGTCCTTTATTTTGTATTTGCTTTATTAATCCCACCTTTTTATTTCCAGGCTGAGAGCTGAAGGCGGTGGGGTGGGGGAAAGCCCTTTAGGAGGACTGGATCTGTGTGTTGTGAAAGTGACTGGTGTTGGGATCATTTATTTTGTTTCACCATTGAATGTCTGTTCACAAGTGAGTGGGGTGATTTATTTGGATTGATTCATTTATTTTTAGAACCAGTTCACTATAATTGGACTGCCCGCCCCCTGCTGGTAAGCCTCAGTCCTGTTCCCTTCCCTTCCCCTTGTGGTCTCCTGGATCTTAATTGTGTTTTTTTTAGTATGGAACAATAAAGTGTATATATTTTGTGGAATCGTCTTGTTCTCATTGGCGACGAACTTGTAGTGCCTTATTGGCGCTCTAATTCCTTGGGTGCAATTCCCAAGGTGGCGTTGTTGACATTTCCTGTTTGCCCTGTTTTGAGGGTTCAAATATTAAAACTCATACCCTTGTGATGCCACATTTTCAAAAGCAACTCTAAACAGGTGAGGTTTTAGTCTAGATTTAAAGGCACTTTATATGAATTAATATTTGCAGCCTTAAAGCCTCAGTAGGCTAATTACTGATATGGCTTTGTTTAGAATACTAATTGCTTTCACAGCAGATTACAACATTTGTAATTTCATTCTAGAATATACAGAAAAATGACAACTTACTACAAAATCAAATGCTGTGTGTGTGTTGGATTCACAGAGGCCAACCAGAACAATAACTATGGAGTCCCAATGAGGTAAGTGACAATACAAATAACCCTAACGATTAAAGAAACTGGATCATTATTTCTCATTTTGGCTAAACAAAGGCCAATGAAATGTCCTGTTTCAAAAATTGCCTTTGTAAAGTTCTGATTGGCTGACCTGTCCTTCTGTCCCAACAGGAATGTCCGGAAGATGGCCCTGAGACAGTCAGATTCATCTAGTCCAGAGTCAGGATTCAGGAGAGCTAACCCGAGTCCCAACATGAGGCAGAAAAAAGGTCAGTGGTCCAATAAAAGAAAGTTCCTACCAAGATTAGATTTTTCAATCTTTTACTCTTTCTTTTTTATATAAAAATTGGTTGATTCTAAGGTACCACTTTAACATGAATTCCAAAAACATAGTTTAGGTAAAAAGGTAAAAATGAGATAGGAATAATTTTTTTGGTGGATATTTAATACAATATTTACAAATGAGTACAAGATTACATTTTGTTTGGTTTTCTGATACTTCTCTTTTATTCTGGTTTGTAGTGTGTTGGTTCTGTTTTTTGTTTTTTTTTTTTTGTAGACTTTTGTTAAGAATTTATTTGGTTGAGGCATTGTCTTTTTGGAAAATTAGTCTCTCTAGATTTGGATGCTGAGCAGTGAAAGGATTTTGCTCCTGAACGTAACCCTGGTAACAAGGTGTTGGTTTTGCACATGGGAACAGCTGATTAGCATTCCAAAAGCTCACATGATAGATATGTAGACTATCATTCATAATTCATTCTGACCATACAGCCAAAGGAAGTTTTAATGAGGAGCGGCAAAAGCAAATGAGGTGGTTTGGTAGGGCTTGCCAACAACTGATAGTGTTGTCCAAGACAGGTTACTGTGGAATATCGGCTCTGCTGCCTGGATGTTAAGCTGTTAGCATCTCTTGAAATCCAGTGTTATCTTTTAAGTGTATGGCTAGAATAGTGGGGTTGTAAGCCATTACTTCTTTTATCTTGACTCTGAAGTAATAGAACACAGAAGTCTGTGTTGCCAAAATCCCTCTTAAATATCTTCCAGTTACACCTTTCCATGGATTTCTATTGACTCTTTATAAGATATAAAGAGCAGTCACTGTGTGTGACAGAAATGTTGGTTCTAGTTTCTTCTCAACTCACGGATATAGTGGAAGGAGTCACCATTCAGCGTCTGCTGTGGAAATGCTCACAAAAATTACCAGGGGAAATAAAAGTTCCAGAAAAAAGCATTTTGTGTGCCATAGAGAAGACACCAAAAAGCTAATCCATTGTCAGGCATGAGTTTAGGCCAGTTTTCTTCAGCATTATTGTTTTTTAGAGATTTTACCATGTTTGTGTTTCTGAAATTAGGCTGTCCTCCAAACATCAACCTTGTTGGTACTGGAATTTGTATTTGAAAATGGTAGTATAATGTATTGGTGTAAAATGCAGGTTCTAGGCAAACACTGACAGTGGTATAACACTTATAGTCCACTACTGAGGTCCTGTTCCAAGTCTTTGTCAGAGTCTATCAATCGCTTCACATTTTGAGGACTACTGGTGATGGAATTTTCCTGCTTTACTAACTTCTCTTCCTTGCCGCCCAGCTGACGCTTCAAACCACTCAGCTGTTAACGCTAGGAAGCATTTCACCTTGCAGGGACTTTCCAACAGGAGGTCTCTTCCAGCAGGTAACACATCATCATTAACCCAGGCATCTCTGTCTGCACCGTCCTCTTCATTGTGGCCCCTGTCTTTCCTTCTTATATCTGTACCCCATATTATTGTCTTGAACAGCATCTTTCTTGTTCTTATTGTTTTTAACGTCATCGTTTGTCTTTGCACCCCGGAAAATAAAGGCTATAACTTTTCCTGGACCTTACACATTTTACTAATTTGGCTTAATGGAAAATAATAGATGAGCGGAATACTTTAAGCAACAAGCTCTTCCCCATGCTGCGTTATTGCCTATCATTTAATTGAATATGCGTGCCACTGGTAGAGAAAGCAGTGCACAATAATAACATTGCTTAGTGTGTGCAGATGCTTTACTCACCTGTTAGGATGTGGGACGTTTGAAACTGAAGTCATCACTTGATGCCTAATTATGTGTCTAATAATTGTTTTACCAGTTGGAGACCCTTATAGATCCTTGATACTTTTTACATAAACTGAAACCAAACATTAACGTCACAAAAAAAGCAATGTCCTCTGTCATGACACAGCAAAACACTGTGAAAGTAAAAATAAACTTTTTGCAAAGAGTGCAACAAAAGTAACACACCTGCTTCAGAGACATGACAGGACTTGATGTTTCACAAAATGCCCTTTAGATCCACATATTAGGTGTTCATGTCAGAATTCAAGAAAACATAGCAATAACATAAGTGTCTCTTCCAAGCATACACACACCTGATAAAAAGCAGATTTTTGTGACTTTAAAAAATGTATAATTTCAAACTTTGTCCACCTTTAATGTGATGTGCTAACTTAAAAAATAGTACATTTGCTTTAAGAAAAGTCTTAAAGAATTTTATTACAAGGCTGTAAAAATTGTTGCATAAGTGTCCATCCAAAGGATGCACCGAAATAAGAATTCTGGCCAATACCAATATACATTATTAGCATTTTGCTCCAGGGTTTTACACAATTTGTTGTAAAAGGATCAGGTAGAAGATACAAGATCTTATAATTTACTTCCCCTGTCATACTCATCAGCACACAATCATTTAAAAAACATTAAAAAGTTATTTAAAAGAGTTCTTAAAGTGATAAAAAAAACAGCATTTAAAAATCTAGGTCAACAATAACAACAATAGTAGTAATAATAATAATAGGGTGCACCGATTTATTGGCCAGCCGATTTATCGGTGCTGATTTCCTTCACTCTGGGAGATCAGTGATCGGCCGATTTTTACATGTGAAGCCGATCTTATCCACTGATGTTATCTAGCTTGGCAAAGGTGTAAGAATCAACCACTGTCCTCTTTTGCTCTCCGGTGAAAAAGGTTTGATTGACAGACTGCCACACCAAGTTATGTCTGCACATTTACAATTAACAATAGTTACCCCACTGTGCTGTTGTATGTCAGTTTGTTGACATTTCACAGATTTATACTATAGAAGTGTTCACTTGTTGCCACCTAGCGGCGGAATTTAGGTACTACATTTAAGAGTCTGCTGTTTTTGATGATGTCATAAAAAGCAGGCAAGGCAGGAGAAATGTATTAAATTTTGCAATGGATATTTTGTTGATTAAGAATAATTTAACCATTTGTAAGAAAGCAGTATTTCTTTAATAAGAACTTTTATAGCCTGAACTAAATATTTTCACTGGAGCAAATTTATTGTACTTTTTAAGTGCTGTATTGTTTGCTACTGTGTATTATTTCTGAAAGTTTGTATGTTCATTTCTCAGTTTTACCCTACTCCAACTGGCTTCAGTAAAGAGTCAACGTCAGCCCTCTTGTCTGTGAGAGGAGTTTATCTGAATGTTGACTCCAGCAAGGCGATGGAGGTTGAGGACATAACAGTAAAACAATAGTTTCTGGTAGACCTCCTTCTACATTGGAAGAACTAGTCAACTGGAAAAGACCCAGCTCATCAAAAAAATAAGCAAAGTGCTCCGGTCTTCATTATGCCAAGGAACAGCTCCATATCAAGATCTGTTAAAACAAGATCACGCATCTCAGGCTCGACTAAGCGGTCTACAAGTTCGGCAGCCAGTAAAGCAGCTGCAGTATTGGCACGTGCAGAAGCAGTGAAAACTGAACCAGCATTTATTGAGAAAGAGATTAAACTGAGGATACAACAAGCAGAGCTTGAGCCTCAACGCAGCTTCAAAAAACACATTTAGAGGCTTCACTGGATAAAGTTTGTTCACAGAAAAAGGCTGCAGTTGCAGAGGCTAAAGCAGGAGTCTTAGAGTCTGTTGTGGAACAGCATAGTGAGACCTTCAGTGAAATAGACGTTCCAAATGAGGATCCAGAATCACGCACAAAGGAATATGTAGAGGGAGCTATCCAAAGTGAAGACGCTCTTGGCATGCCTAAAATAAAAACCTATTCATGTGATACAGACCTGCAACCAACCCAAAATGGACTTATACATGACTCTGATCACAGAATCTGTGCACCAGAAAAAGCATATCCAGTTCAGCCAAACTCAGGAGCTATCTAGCAACACAAGCTCAGAATCAAACCATGACAGTTGGATCCAATAACCATTTCACGAAGCAGTCAAGATTAAATGGAAAATCTATACCAAAAATTGAGCAAAACACAAATTGTTTGGAGAATCCAACAGACACTTTCTACAGTAGGACAGACTATAGAAACTGGACTGACAACTTGCCTTTGTCATAGAACGCTTGCTACACCAATAATGATCTGCAAATGAGTCAAGGGGATGAAAGTAAATGCATGTCAGACCTTGTTAGATTCATTGCACAACGTGAGCTACTCTCCACTGGTCTCACACAATTTAATGACTGTCCTGAGTGCTTTAGGGCCTGGAGTGCATCCTTTTTGAGTGCCATCAGAGATTTAAACCTCTCAGCCAATGAACAGCTAGGTCTTTTAGTTAAATGGCTAGGGAAAGACTCAGCAGAACATGCTAGACATATAAAAACGGTGCATGTGAATTACCTCGAGTATGGACTCAGGGCAGTTTGGGATAGACTAAATGAGTGTTACGGGGCTTCAGAGGTGGTTGAGAACTCCTTGTTCAAAGAGTTGGAGAGTTTTCCCAAAATCTCTAATAAAGACCATCGCAAATTAAGGGAACTTGGAGATTTGTTAATGGAGATAAAAGGCAACCAAGGTGGATAGTGATCTACTAGGTCTGAGCTACTTAGACATGTCTTAATCCTGTTGTGCAGAAGTTGCCATTCTATTTACAAGAAAATTGGCTAACATCAGGATTTCAGTATAAAGAGGAATACAGGGTTCTCTATCCTCCATTCAGCTTCTTTGTGAACTTTGTGTGTTATCAAGCAAAAATGAGAACTGACCTCAGTTTCATACTGACCACATTGAATAATGATTCAACTGAGCACCATAGGCAAGTCCTGAGAACTGATGATCATAATCCTCTCGCTGTACTGAAGACCGGGGTTTCTACTAAGACATTACCTGGACAACACTGCGACTCTGCTCAAACCAGTATTCCATCTGCAAGTAGACCCATCACAACAGATGATCCAGCCAAACATTGTGTGCTACTCAACAAACCTCATCCTCTTTCTAAATGTAGAACCTTCAGGGGAATGCTCATGGAAGAAAAAAATGGACGCTCCTCTCTATTTGAGCCATGTCTAAAGAGTTACACAGTTAAAGAGCGATACTGCTGTGAAGACCCCATCTCAGCTTCTTCTTTAAACAAAGGCTTCATCACTTGTGAAGGCTCTGATGCTGATGTCTTTCATCACACAAAGGATGGCGACTTGGAGGCTCCTTCAATAGAGGACATTTAATTCCTTACAATCACAGACAGAGAAGTACACCAGGATGAAAAGAACAACTGGGGAGCTCCTCTTTGTGAACATGGCGACCACAGCTTCCAGACAACCGCTTACAGGCACTTAAGCGACTCCACTCACTGCAGCAAAATTTCAGAAAGAAACTTGAGATGAAACTGCGGTTCTTCAACCTCATGGAAAAGATCTTTGAAAATGGGCACGCAGAAGAAGCACCTTCACTGAAACCCGGAGAGGAGCATTGGTATTTACCTTCCTTTGGGGATTTTCATCCAAAAAAGCCATCTCAAATAAGCGTTGTCTTTGACTCTAGTGCACAGATAACAGACTTTCATTAAACCAGGTACTTTTGACAGGGCCTGACCTCAATAATAACCTCATTGGGGTTCTTCTAAGATTCAGAAAGGAACCAATTGCCTTTTCAGTAGACATACAGCAAATGTTTTACTGTTTCATGGTCAAACAGGAATACCACAATTTTCTCCCATTTCTCTGGTTCAAGAATAATGACTCTGAAGGAGAGATAGCGGAAGGTGCACGTTTTCAGAAATAGCCCTTTCCCTGCAGTAGCTATTTACTGCCTCAGAAGAGCAGCAGAGGCCAGTCAAAAGGATTTTGGATGCTAGACAGTTTGTTGTCCGTGATCTCTATATGGATGATGGCCTGAAAATTCTTCCTTCTCCAGAGGATGCCATCAGCCTTCTGAAAAGGACGCAGGAAATGTTAGCTTCTTCAAATCTCATGCTACCTAAGCTGGCTTCTAACAGTAAAAGGGTTATGGAAGCCTTTTCATGCGAGGATCATGCTACAAACCTGAAAATCTTGGATCTTGATTCCAATAATCTGCCTATGCAATGCAGTTTGGGTTTGGTATGGGACTTGGATTCAGACAGTTTCACATACCAAGTTCAAGAGGTGAGAAAAGCATTCACTCGGTGTGGAATCCTTTCCACTGTAAACAGTCTGTATGACCCACTCGGATTTGTGTCTCCTGTCACCATTCAGGGTAAAGCACTTCTTCGTGAACTCACCACTGACTCCCTGGACTGGGATGCTCCCCTTCCCCCAGAAAAGGAGAAGTTGTGGGAGAACTAGAGAAACACTCTTAAAGAGTTGCAGCATTTTAAGATCCCTAGAGCTTATTCACATGTGCCACCATCTGCTTCTAAGCACAAGGAACTATGTATGTTCTCGGGTGCCTCGGAGAGAGCAGTGGCAGTGGCTGTATATTTAAAGACTGTGGATGGACATGGAAAATACTACATGGATATACTATATCCAGACTGGAGCTTTGTGTCGCAGTTATGGCAGTGAATTTGTCTGAGGTTATTGTCTCTGAAAATGACATCCATTTCACAACAATCACCTTTTACACAGACAGTTGTTCTGGGTTACATTTACAATGAGAAAAGGAGATTTCATGTATTTGTGCACAACCGAGTTCAAAGAATCAAACGCAGCACACTGCCACAGCAATGGCAATATGTGCACACGGAGCATAATCCTGCAGACATTGCAACACGAACTGTGCCAGCAAAACTTTTGAGAAACACAGTATTGTTCACTGGCCCAGCTTTTTTGTCCAAACCTAAAGACACATCAGTTGTAGAGAAAGCATTTGAGCTTTTGGAGCCAGAACGCGATCCTGAAATAAGAAAAGTGACAACTCTGTCAACAGTGTTGTCTCAGCATCTTGGATCTCACCGTTTCAATTGCTTTTCATGCTGGAGAACAGTTGTTAAAGCAATTGGTACTTTAATTCACATCATGCAATGTTTCAAAAGGAACAGAGTGATGTCTCAACTGACTGTGAAGACTGGCATTTGTGTTCCCCACAATTATCAGTGGACATTCTCAACCGCAACACTACAGTCATCCTCAAAACTGTTCAGCATGAAGTCTTTGGAGAAGAGCTGGAACTAATTGATAATTGGTGTTACACGCCACATTTTGGACTCAATGTTTTTTCAGATGAGGTCTTCCAAACTCACACACGAGGTGCTCTTAACATTCATGGCAGAGGTCTCTGCCATTGTGAACAACAGACCATTGATTCCTGTCTCCTATGATCCTATGGATGGTTCATTCTTACACCTGTTAACGCAGAAAGTGGGTCCTTGTCCGGCACCTGTAGGAGACTTTGACCACAAAGATTTTTCCCGACACCAGTAGCGCAGGGTCCGAAGTCTGTCTGACACATTCTGGGGCAGATGGCGCAAGTGTTATTTATCTGCTCTGTAACCTCGCAAAAAGTGGACATTTGAACACAGAAGCTTAAAACCAGGAGTGCTGTTGCCAACTCTACAACTTTCCTGGTGTATTGAGCAACATTTCAGACAAAAAAATTGGTTTTGGCCAAAATCAGAATAGGCAGGTTAAGTTTTTTAAAAGATCGGCAATCAGCCAGAAAACTGCAATCGGTGCACCCTTAAGTAATAGTATGCTATGCAGGACTTTAACAGAAATTACTGAGCAGTTAGAAATAATTTTAGACTTGTGATTTAAGGGATATGCAACTGAGTCTGATCAATTTCCAGTTTTCTATGTCTCTAAAAATCTTTATTTTTATATAAAAACAAAACTTCTATTCACACTACTCTCTAAGCCTTCTCCTCCCCAACTCTGATAGAGTCACTTTAAAAAGATTTCATGTATGGATATGGTTGGGATCTGTCAGATGGCTGGTAACAAAATATAGAGATCTGATCTGAGATCTGCTTTGCACTAAGTGTCACCCTCTTTTACTCCAGCTGTCCTGACTTGCTGAAGTACATTCAGGGGCGGTCCCAACCTGTTTGGCCCTCTGGACGAACAATTTTAAGAGCAACATTTGAGCTCTCACAAGCATGGTGTGTGTGTGCACCACGTGTGAAGAGGGGCAGGGGGTAGGAGGGGATGTACTGAGAACTCATGCCGTCCTGGACGAGAAGCTGCCTTGGGTGGCTGCCCATGTCGCCCATGTCAAAAAAAAGCCACTGACTGCATTAACATTTTTAGAGGAAACCATTGCCTGAAATCAGCCACAACATTGGGGTGTCAGGTCATTTCAAGGCATGTGTTCCTAATTATACTAATGACGGGGTAAAGATAAAGGTGTGGCGGGGGTTGAGAGCAACATCAAACCCCGTCTGACACATTTTATGGCTTGCAGAAAGGATGACAGTCACACTGCGAATTGAGTGTTTTGCTTTCCCCCCTAATCACTACCAATAGTGAGGGCCACCTGCTTGTTTGAAGGAGGGGAAGTTCAAACCTGTCTGAGTGAAGTTCCAAGGTGACATCTTTGTCATCTGATTGAAAACTCCTTTTAAGAGAGTTGAAAGCTGCTCCTCTGTCATGTTGCGGTGATGTTGCATCACAAGTTGACACTGATTCTGGTGAGTCCCACATCGGCAGCTTGTGAAGTATTATACTTAGTCCAGACTTTACTCTGTTTATTATTTTGCGATGTCTCCTTCAACTTGTCATGGACGTAAAAAGTGGGAAACTCCTCAGAACAAGCAGTTCATTTACATCATCTCAGCTGGAAGTCCTTTTCCTTTACTGTTCAACTGTAATTTTTTATGCCACATGTATAACTTGACATTTTTTTATGCTTTCTTGTCATTCTTCAACACATCAATTTGTTTTAGTCTCTTTTGTTGCATTTTAAGCTTTTACAACTGTATCCATGGAGATATATGTAAGATGTTTTAATGCACATTAAATAATAACACCCCCACATTACTTGTGTCCTCTCACACAATATCTTTTCATCCCAACTTCATCTGTTAGCTCAGTGCACAATTTACAACAACATGGATCTCATGAGCTGCCTTCCCTTACCTTTCCCTGTCCGTTCTCCTTTCCTTTTCTCTTATTCTGTCATAGAACCCACAGTAAAAGAGGCAGAGGTTACTCGACGCTTCTCTCTCACTTCCTCTCTTGCCTCCTCTTCCTCTGCCATGCGACGCACCAAAGGTACAGAGTTTGATGAGTTTAAGTGTTTTGTGTTAACATTTAAAAAACAAAACTTTGCTAATTAAGGAAATAGTCACCTGGTGATGCATTTTCAAACAAAGACATGCTGGAAAAGGTAGTGACTAAGCAGTCAGTCTCAGTTTTCTAGAAAATTATACTGACATGTCAAAAAGATTACAATGTCTGTTGCTTTTTTTTTTTATTTTAATTTTTTTTATCTTTATTTGATTAGGACAGTGGACATTGATTTCTGCCATTTATGGCAATGCATGTATGCAGGAATTAGCACAGTAGCTAAATTTCACCCTTTGTCCTAAAACGTTGTATTCTTGTATTATTAGAACTTTATTCTGGTAGTATTATAACTTTATTATTGTAATATTACAACTTTACTCTGCCTTTGGGTGCACCCAGTACAGATGTTTTGTAGTTGAGTTTTTTTAAATCATTGCAGTCAAATGTTTTTCTCATTTTATTTCACTCTGGAAAGAGACCAGCCATCATTAAAGAGTGCTCGTTCAAGCAGTTACTAAGTAAACAAACCAATTTACACTGAGACCCTTAATCAAAAACAGTACTGTTAATGTTAGGCAGTTTTCATTACAGCAAAACTGCTGCTCAGACAGCATTGTCTGTTTCTGTTCAGCTTTACAGCCTCCCCGTGAAATGTTAGGTTGGCTAGTTATATCTAACCTGCTCTCCCTGCTCCTGACAGATGAGGGTTGTAGCAGAATGTTACACATCGCTCCAGAGCCAGTAAATACTCACACTGATGAGACATGAACTAGATGGGAATGAAATACTTCCCCAATGCCGCCTAACTCTAAGATGTTTGTAGTTTTCCATCAGATGAAGGCCTTTCAGTACATGAACCATGTTTGAGGACCTTCTTTTTCTGACAAGAAAGTGATTAACATGACTTTTTAAAAAAGATTTCTTTATTCTTCTTGATAGTTGGACTAGTTCTTCAGTGTGTGTGATTCATATGTTTGTTTGTTTTTTAGTAATGCTCATTATTAAATGTGGAAATGAACAAAAGCTTCCTCTTTTAACTGGCAGATATTAAATCTGTAATATGTGAGAGGAGCTTAATGGATGTTCCTGGGCAACTTTATACGCTCTCCTTTGTAATAGGCTAATTTCTGAAGAAGTGTCTGGTTGCATCTTGTTTCCCAGGTCCCCTCTCTGCTAGCATTAAGAGCAAGAGACACGAGATAAAGAGTGATCCCACTCCCTTTGGCTATGAAGGTATATGAAGAAATATAACATTTTGCTGAGGCTTGATAAATGTTGTGATTGGGTTGGCATTTTATTTTGTGGATGGTTGTTTATGTCTGCATTTCTTGCCTGAATTGGGAATTTTATAGTGCACGAGCATCAAATTAAGAGCAAACTAGATAAGACGTCTGTCGCTGCATGTGATTATTTTTGTTTTATTCAGTTTGTGGGTATTTTGAATCCTGCATGTGCAGTGCTGCTTTTTGTGATTGGACTGATCATTTTCCAACTGCTCCAACCTCGTTATGAAAAGAGTTTTTATTTGCTAAGGTTGGTGTAAAGGATTTGGCTTCCCTGCAGATACGCTATGTGGTGCGATGGCTGCAGGCGGGAAGCGGCAGAGCATGACCAGCAGCATCGCTGGTTGTGCTGGTAGCAAAGCAGCCGTCCCCAGATCAACCTCACAGCCAGGTAACCACAGAGGACGCATAGAGACATTTCTGAGGACGTCTTTTATCACTGACTTTAAGCTTTGTGTCCTGACAGATTCATATCAATTCACTGATACTTAAACTGTATTGTAGCCTTTCTGGAATGGTTTCAAGTCAAATTGCTTCAAGTCAGCTATATGTTAGCACCAACAACTTTCAGAATTTTTGAGTATAGGAGTCATATGTTAAATGTAAGACTTTGGAACTAGTTGCATAGCCTTTTCCCTTGTTTTCAGTGAGCTCACTGTGTGAAAGAGCTGCATGAAAATGCTAAAGAGTTTTGCTGCTTTCTACATTTCCCAGCTACCAGATAGATTGTCATCCACCCTTATGTAAAATTTTGAGTATCCAATACTATACCTCACATATATTAATAAATAATGACAGTCATTAGTAGGGTGTTAGCTGTGTAAAACAGTTCAACAGATGATTTCCATTACATTCTGCTTCTTTTCTCTTCCATAACTGTCCATAATGGAGGGACTCACCTGGTTGGCTGCTCCACAACACAATGTCAGGGAGGAAAGAGTTCTTCACCAGAGTTGTCACTCATCAGTCTGGATCCATTTCAGTATAGGATCATTTTCAAGCAATTCAAAGTTTGTCAATTCAAAGTTCGACAACATATCTTTTCCTATATTGGCAACATATAGGAAAAGATATGTTGTCAAGTTTGGTTTCCACTGTTGGAACGCAGTCTGAGGGTGCATTCATAACTGCCCTGTTTAGTCTGCTTTAAATTACCCTCTGTTCATTTGCCTAGAATGTCTGGTTCATTTGAACGAATGATCAAACTCTGATGCAGACCAAAAGAGTGAACTCTGGTCCGCCTACCAACCTAGGACTCGGTTCGGTTGAAGCGAACTTTGGTGCACTTTGAATGCATATGTGGATGCAAGCCAACCAGAAATGCTCTTCAAAAACAATGTGGACTGCAACGCACAGCGTTCTGGGTAAAAACAACCAGAACAAAATGGCTTGTGGTCTTTCACCAAAAACAAAAGAGAAATCCTACAACTACTAATTTCTGATGCCACTCCGTTTTGTTTACATTTTGTGAAGAAGGAAGTTGCGTTCAGTTTCTCCTTCAGAAGATTCCTTCAGTTCTAGGTGCAGCGCTTCCACAGGTTCACAAGTAGGGGAACAGGTTGCTCAAAGGTTTTGGTTGGTGAAAGTGCAGTGTGAAAGTGAACCACACCACCTGAAAATATAACAGATTTTCAGTTTTGGTCTCAGTCGGACCGAGTTTACCGAACTATCAGGCGTGAAAACACCCTAAAACTTACTAAGTTGAAACAAGATGTGTTTATTCAGAAGAAGTAGTGGTTTCCCTTGAGCTGTTCAGCCCTCAAACAATTTTAGAGTATTGAGAGAAGTTGTTTTTTGAAACAAAGTTATTTAAATGCAATTGGACCCATATATCAATATAATTTTGAATTAGTTAATTCTTTAATTTGTTGCAGTTTTCTCACTGAACTACATCTGCATTAACATGCAAAATGACACGAGCTGAGGCTGCTGGCTGTATCAGCCATCCTAATTAGCTGACAGTCATTCTGCCACTAATATTTAAAACTGTAAATAAAGTCTTCTTTGGTAAATGTAGTTCTGCATTAAAACTGAAGAGTTTTATAATCTACCAATACAGCCTTTCTTTATACTGGTCTGATATTGTAGGGATGTGTGTTTTTGTGTTAATTAGTTCCTGTATTGTTGCGTCTTCCCGTTGGTTGCCCCAGCTGGTCCTTCTTTCCTCTTATTACCTTTCCTGTGTATTTATCCCATCTGTGTCTCTTGTTTGTGTCGGGTCCTAGTCTTAAGTTGCCAGTTGTAAGTCACATGGCTATGTCAGTCTTGTCGAGTTACTACCTGTGTCAGAGCTATTGCCTTTGCTCACCTGTTCTGCCTGGACTTTGTACTCTTCTGGATTTCATTAAAACCATCAATTCACACCACAACCTGGGTTCACCACATCTTCATCCTCACTAACAACAAACGCAAATTGTGATAGATATGGCTGAAAGGTAATTTTTAATATCATTCCCATTGCTACGATGAACTTCTGTTGATTCCCAGCTGCAGGCTCACATGGCCCATCTTACCCTTCTAAAGCAGTATCCCCCCTCAGTGGTAATTCTTGTTTGTTTGAAAAGTACTAATGTCTGTTGGTGTGTCCTTAGGCTGGACCCAGAGACGTCTCCTCTCCATGGACACAGAGGACTTTGAGACAATTCCGTCCAGCGGAGAGGAGTCCTCCAACTCTTCTGAGGATGAAGCCAATAATAAGAATGTATGTGACCTTAACTTAGCTAAGCTCGGCATTCTTTATAATGGAATGAAACTTAAAGAATTATAAGGTGAAAACATTTTTATTCCAAATGTAACTTTATAAAAACAAAAGTAGCTCAGAGTGACTCGTTCTTCACTTGTTGATGCTAGATAGCTCTAGCATAATTCATCAAATTTTTCCAGTCAGTAACCATCATCAGTCAGTTTCCTCTCTTTCCTTTTAAATTTATCTCAACCTCCTGAATTTGGACACCTCTACTGCTTAATTAGTTCCCTAGACCTGTGTCTTCTTAGTAACAGGACCTCACCATTTGACATTTAAGAAATGAGGGAGGAATGAAGAGCTGAAGGGATTCTACCTGCATACATCCGGTGCACGGGTCTGTTGCCTGCGGCTCTGATGCCACATGTGGCTTTTAGGACTGTTCTTTGTGAATCTTAATAACTTTGCCTGACAATGCTAAACAACCTTTCTTTTAATCTAAAAGTAATTAATAATGTTAGTTGAAGCAGTTTTTCCATGCAATATATGCAAAGCATTTATGCAAAAATGTACACCAGTAAGTTAAGAAATATTTTTGCTTGTCTGTTGGTTGCAACCTGTGGCTTTTTTCAAAATAATTCACAATGTAAATTAAATGTTCCATTGAAGAAATGTATTTAATCCCTTTATATAAAAGTTTGATTTTCTATATTTTTAAAACCTAAAAAGAAAATAAAATAGTTTAATTTAAAAATAGGAACACATTTCCAATAGCAGATGTAAAAATAATTACTTTTGTGGCTCTAACTGAATTTTGTTACCCTGGACTAAATGGCTAAGTGGCTCTCTGTGTTGCAAACATTGCTGACCAGTGATGGTAAATGTTTTGGCCTTTCCTAAGTCAGCTGAGTTCTTATGAGTTAAATTAGAAAACTACACATATTGATGTACTGGGATGTAGTGGTTCATTCACTTTTAAGCATTCAGTCAAATTTTGCAATGAAAGCTAAAGTAAAACCTTCGTGTGCGAAATTCTACATTTCAACTGCAGACATGAATGGGAAACCTTAAAAGGAAATAATATATTAAAATTTTTGAGGTGTCTTTTTAATACACATATTGTTCCTGCATTAAAAAAGATTCAAACATGTTGAAGCCTTGATAAAATTCAACTTATTACACCATGGGTGGATGGATGGATAGACTTACTACATTGCCGGTGTTTCTGTCTTCAGTCAGCGTTGGATTCAGCTGGATCAGTTTTTCTCTTTTCATCAGTTTGTGGTTTGTGCCGCATTTGACAGTCATATGTTCCTGCAGGGTGGCAGCAGCTGCTACCGGGTGCAGCTGACATACACGTCATGTGAAGCAAAGGACCTCCAGTTTCTGGAGGATGGAGAAAATGGAAACTGGTAAGTTTACACCGTTTCGATGAATGCAAAAGTGTGTCCTTTTACTTTTACCTTTGCATAGCTCTCTAGATATTTTTATATAAAGTGAACAGATGTTTGACCCCATCCTGATTCTGCAAGTGTGCTCATTTAGCAACAGAAGCACAATCTCTTATGGTAGCTTAATTTTAATGAGGGGAGACAACATATCAATCCTAAAATGTTAACAAAAATCCTCTTCATCAGAGGAAATAAATCTTTGAACCAAGACGAAAGCTGACTCAAATTTTAATGTAGAAATTTTGCTAAGAAGAACTTAAGGCTGATATTTCTTGTTCATCTCCAGGTTTACTCACTTATCACGTACCAGGAGGAGTATTGGCCCATTCCTCTTTACAGAAACACCCTGTAAATAATTAATCTTTCTTGGCTGTTGCTTGGCAACTCAAAGCTTTCGTTCCCACCACAGACATTTTGAAGGATATAGATTTGAAGATTAGCTAGAACCTTCTATAACTTTAGGGTGCATTTACACCAGCCCTGTTTGGTACATTTTAATCAAACTCTAGTTAGTTTGCCTAGAAAGTTTGGTTCATTTCCAGAGGTGTGAATGTGGACTGGAACTCTGATCCAGACCAAAGAAGTGAACTCTGCTCTGCCTACAAACCTCAGTCCCTTTTCAGTTAAAGTGAACTCGGTGTGGTTCAAATTTATATTTGAATACCAAGTGGACCAGGGACACTGAAGAGCTAGGTTTATAGATGAGCTAGCAGAAGCCACACCATGCTGCCTCAGAGCCTGGACATGCACCGCTAAAGTTTTGTAACTCATTGATTATTGCGTGCACCACTGCTACAAAAACTGGACGATATGGAAGGTGTTATTGCAGAGCAACGTTTCTTGCACTGGCATTCATATAAACCCTCTATTAAGACTCATTTTAAGAGAATACAGCTCCAACGTTCCCGTTAACAATAACACCATATTGCTGTCTTGTCTCACGCACACTTGATGCGAACAAAATTCAACCTTAAGTAAATGGTCCCACTCACTGACTTCCTACACACTTGTCTCTGTCAGAAAATGCCTGTAGATGTCTTCACCTCTATGCTTGACTTCAGGGATGGCAGTCTTATGCCTTGTTTCCACTAAGTGGTACAACACGGGTCTTTGCGGTTTGATACGCAATTTTGTCGAGATCCTTTAATTTTCTTAGTTCAGCTTTGGCTGAACAATTGCTCAAACTTTCTTGGAATATCATTTGTTTCATTTGTATTTACAATACATACAATAGAGTACCTGAAAATACTGCTTTACAGTTACAAAAGTAGTATTATGGTATAAAACAAAAGCACACACGTACATAAACCTTTGTAACAATTGGCTACTTGACTGAAGGTGATTTAGCTTTATTTAGTGTTAGGACTGAGTTTGTTGTTGGAAAAAGAACAGAAGTGCCCTAGAACAGGCATCCTCAAATCCAGGCCATCGAGAGTCCTGCAACTTCTAGCTGTGTCCATGGTCCTACACACCTGAATCAAATGAATGGATGATCTCCTCAGTCCTGGTAATGACTTGATTATCTAACTCGGCTGTGTTGAAGCAGAGACATATGTTAAAGTGACAGGACACCAAATCCCCTGGATTTGAAGACCCCTGCCCTAGCAGTTGGAGGTGTGTTGTTATCCAATATGGCTGCCTCACTTATAAAACTTAGCGATAGTTGAAATAGATGTCCATGAGTCTGACAAATCTGATCACATTAATGAGCTATAATGAAAAGGAGGAAGGAGCAGAACAACAGCTTCCCTGTTCAGACCTCAGTGGGACTTCCAAGGAATCTCTGACTGCATCGTAACTATGATCAAGCAATCTGACACAATATTTGTTTTTAAAGGTCTCCAATGCAAATTGTGGAAGGCGAGTACAAGAAAGTCACTTTTAATGAATACTTAATCTGTTTCGTTCTAAGTGTACATCTTAGCGAAGAAGAGGAAGCCTCTCCCTCTATGAACAGTGTCTGGAGTCTAGCTGAAAGACTGTTATGAGCTACATGGACTTGGAGGGAACTGATACTCTGTTAGATAAAAGCTTGACTTGCTGTAACTATTCTCATTTTTCATCAGCTCATACATATTTCAGCTCTTAAGACTGTCTCCTGTCGTCTTCATCTATGGGTTTTTAAAAGGTCTCTCTCACCCGTACTTGTCTCGCCTCCATGAAGAATTCAGGAGCATGAAGAATTCATAAGTCCCCCCATTCCTTGGCTCCTTTTTTTTTTGTTGTTGAATCAACTGAAGCGGAACTGATAGTGCTCTGCTGTGTGCACCAAACATATGCTGTCCGCGTATGGAGAGCTTTCTTCATATTTTTCTGTGTTCCTAAATAAGCTACTTGTGCTTGGGTGTGTTTGGATGTATATACACTACAGAAGCCAATTTAAGCATATGCCTGTATTGTACATCCAGTGTACTCTGTCCTACAGGTTGATGTACATATATGTACATATTGCATATCCTTAACCTATTCAAACACATTGTTGATACTAATTTACAATATGAGCTAAATAGAGACAGAATTACATCAAAGTCATGCACAATTACTGAATCTTCCTTTATATTCAGTCAGACTCAGATTGATGTTGATCTGAGGGCTGAGGTCTGCTGGTGGCTGAGTGGAGGAGGCAGCAGAGAGTACACTAATGATGCATTAAAACTTTAACCTTCTCAAGCCATATGAAACTGTCATTAATTCACAAAAGGTCAGTGTAGGGAAAAATGTCTGGACGCCCACATTTGCATGTTCTTTGGCTTGAAAAGAAAGGCCACGCTACATTATAAAACTATTTCTTGTAACAAATCACCTCTAATTTTCACCTGCAACCATTTTCAGGTCACTGATTCCAGTTTACTAAGGGAACTTAAAGCATGTTTGGGTTTTCTCCAAGAATGTTGATAGAAAAAAAGTGGAAAACTAACTGGCTGACAGATTGGATCAGATGTAATTGTTGGGATCTGGGTTTTTCTTGTGTTTATTTGAGTTTCTCTGTGTGTTTAGTTAGGTTCTGTCTCTGTGTTTCTCCGTGATGTCTTGTCTCTCCCTGTGATTGCCTCCCAGGTGTGTCTCATTCTGTGATTACCTTCCCTGTGTATTCGTCTTGCGTATCCTTGTGCTCCTGGACTTTTCATTAAAATTATTCCCTAATATGACTTCCTGGACTCCCCCAGCGTCTCCCTCACCTCACCTCCACAACACCCATCATGACAGTAATGGTTAGTCATTATTATCAGAGAGTTTGTGCTCCTACAAAGGACTCAACCACACTCAAAAATCTGGTTTTGGTGGATGCCTTTTGGTGGATTCATTGTCCTTCTACATAATATCTTCCGCTAGTAAAGTTAGTTTCTCATCACACAACATGATTTTTCACTTTTGGTAAGAAAGAGAGATGTTAACTATCTGGCTCAAAAGACGAATTAAAAATTTATGTATGGATATATGTATGGATGGATGGATGGATGATTGGATTTTCTTGTTACAATCTGTTCACCCCCTCAGCTGGCGCATTAAACTTAGAGAGTAACCATTTACTGGTTACTCTCTAACTGGTTACTCCAGCATATTTCACTCAGCGGAGGGTCATGGATACTCGAGGTGGACTCAAAGTGGACATCCGCCTAACAAATCTCCACAAAAGTACATTTTTCAACCGTGTACACTTGGTAAAAACCAACTCCTCATTCTACACTTTGTTCTACAGGGTCTGAACCTTTGGCTATTGAAAAACGATTGCTTGCTGGGGGCATGGACTGTGTTGAGGTTTGGAACAACTAGATTTGGTTTTACCCAATTGCTATTGTTTGGCCATGACGTGTAATGTGCCAGCTCGATGCAGCTATCCGGAAATTGTGTGTGCTGTAAGCAAACCAAGGAGTAGGGCCATGAAATCTTTGCCAGCATTAAAATGTATTAAACTTTCTCTTTGCTTGGAATTTAATTGCTCAATATTTGAAAGCTTGGGCAACATTGACTGAATGGCTTTGTTTACTTTCCCTTCTGCCATTGACAAGCTACAATATAGATATACAATATAGAGGCATTATTTGTTTGTAAACACAACATATATATGTGCATTTTGATTGCAGAAACAGTTGCTTTAAATGCTCACTGATTGCCATGGTTACCCACATTTATTTTGTTGCTTTAACATGTTGTCATAGTACTAAAACAGTTGGTCACAATATGATAAAGTATGTTATCAAATTGACATTAGTGATCCATCAATGACCGATATGGTGGGAATTGGTGTTCAGATCGAGCTGTTCTGTGTGAACCACTGAGCCAATAGTGTTGAGTCAGCACAAGCAGTATCCAGAACACGCAGAGTGACTGCCACTTTGTGCCCCATCATCTGTCTAACCTGATGGAGAAGTAACGGGACTAACTTGCTTATCAAACTTGCCTGTCTCCATTTGGATTGTGGAAAATTAACCATTTGTCACTACAAAAGTAGAAAACACTCAATTTTGAAATCTCAACCATCTGCGATCAGTGCAAAGAGTCTGCACTGCTCACAGATTATGCACAGTATGCCCGAGTATGTGGGAAACTTTAGTATTGAACTGAAGATTGCCAATGCTATAATTGTTGTTTGTTTTCACTGTTACTCTCATTTTATCTCATCTCAACATTTGTTACAGTTCTAGTGTAATTAGTGTGGTTCTGTGTAGGTGCGTCATATACTTATGATAAAAGTTTGGGATGGGATTTATACAGAATATAAACTGTGAAAAGTGTTATTGTTTTAAAGCTTCTCCAGTGTCTCAGTGAAGACCCTTCTTTTTATTGTGTTCTATATTCTAGGCTAATCAAGAACCTTTTAACAGAGGGGCCAGGGCTGGTCTTTTTCTCTACACTTCAAACACCATCTAAAGGAGGTCACTCTATTAAATAACAATACTGGCCACTTCTGACTAACCGCCAATGGCTTTGCTCTAACACCCACTCATCTTCTCCCGTCTTCCGCCCTTTACTCCAGCCTCATAATTGCTTCCTCACTCTCCAGTGGCACTGAAGGAAATGGATTGGGTAAATGTGAGCAGACCAGTGCTGCAGTGATGGGAGGAAGAGTATAGCTCATGGATAGGAGGTTGGAGGGTGTGGGGATGGAAGAGCTTTGGTATCATGTGTTGAATTTTAATGTCACTGAATCCAGCCTGTTGTTTGAAATATGCTTATCTTTTTTTAACACTTTATTTTCAGATTTTATTTTTTATTTTTACACAAATGACAGACAGATATAAGACAACTCTAACAATACATACCACCTAGTGGTACATCATATGAACATTCAATGAGGACTAAGCCAAATGTATAGAAAAAAACAAAAATCCAGCTCTGATTTATAAAAATACAATGTACATATCCCTGTGTGTGTCTGCACTGAGGACAGCTACCAGCCAGGTTATCATATCTTCTCCAATTTGGCTTTAGTTCAATGAAACATCTTGAACTGCATTAGACATTATGCATGCAAACAGAGGATGAATGAATATGATTAAGGTAATGGAGTCCTTGGAAGATAACCTGGGAATACAAGTTACTGACAAGGCCCTGGAGTCTAGCATCTATTCCTTTGCTATGCCAAATTTTGACGCCAGAGAGAGGATTAGATGTTGTAGGGGCCCAGATAAGTGGTTGTTTAACAACTGCATTTAAACCAAATGGTGATCATTTGACCATAGGATTCTTCATGTGACCACCACAATTAGGAAAAGCTGAACATGTCATAGCTATAGATGAAATATGGGTTAGCAGTGGAGCTCTGTAGCAGACCAAAGTGGACCCGTATGCTTCTTACATTCAAAGCCACATAAATATTTTCTGAATATTCACTGCCCAATAATAATATAAAAATTTAGGTAAGGCTGAGCTTCCATCTATAAAAATATGCACGTCTTACCTGTTTCCCCATCACCTTTCTGTCTGTTTCATATGTGAATTACTTCCCTCTTTGTGTTGGACTATCTGATGAATTCATGGAAAGAGCAGTTGTAATGTGATAAAATACAAAAAAAAGATGAAGGGGTGTGATAATTTTTATAAAGCAAGGATTCATGTAATTTCTCTGTGTGAAAATACACAGCAGTTTTTCTTTTATTTTCTTGCCTCCACCCATCTCAAGACCACTTCATGTCTTTGTATTTTATCCTCTTTAACAAGGTCAGATCTCCCTCCATTGTCCATTGTTGCGTTATGAAAGAGTAATTGTTCACAGCCTTAATGTTTACCCACTTAAATTTCTGGTGCTGTCAGACTTTGGAAGAGAAAGCAAAAACAAAAGCAGGAGTCAGAAAATGAAAGCCTTTACCTGTTTTTGTCATCATTGGCAGCATCATGCAGTTATAACATTAAGAAGGAAATGTATTCTGAAAAATGTATAAACATTAAATTAGGTCTGCTGAGATTTTCTATGTTGTGTTTGTGTTTTCTTGTTGGTAGATGGTTAGCATTGATCATATGCACTAATTTATTACACACACACACAAATATATATATATATATATATATATATAGCCCTGGGACCATATATATATATGGTCCCAGGGCTGCTGGTGATTCCAGTTTTCCAGAAAGATTGGTTAGCTGACTGTATAGCTCAGTGGGTAAGACACCGGTCTACCACCCGGGAGACCGGGGTTCGAATCCAGGCTGGGGCTGGGGCAAGTTACAACAGTGCAATTGAGCTGTGCAGTGTGGGTCCTTAGG
>CAEGAE010077226.1:0-44751 GCA_903067095.1 Girardinus metallicus
CTGGGCCTCCCTTCTTAGGCTGCTACCCCCGCGACCCGACCCCGGATAAGCGGAAGAAGATGGATGGATGGATGGATGAATCCACTCTCTATTGTTATGCTGACAGAAGTTCAGTCACTTCAGTTAATTTACATATCACCAATTCACAATAAATGCCAACTTGAGGCACTTTACTAAATTAATCCCAGTTATCAAATGGTAAAGTAAGTTAAATTAGTTATTCAAAGGAATTGAAAAGTTTCTATCGAAGGAAACTCAGCAGAGCATGGAGTCGTTGACTTCCTCGCTCCTACCGGACGACCAACAGAAAGTCACATGGTGTACCCCAAGGCTCAATCCTAGGACCCTCGTATTAAATATCCTCTCTCATAATTATGCAGTCACAGTTGGTGACTGTACCATGATTTATTTTGTTTTCATGTTTTTAAGATTCAAAGCTCTTTGAACTGCCCTGTGCTGCACAAATAAACTTTGATTTGAGTTTGAGTTCTTTTCTTTTGTTTAGTTGCAGTTTTGGTTTTTCCATGTGTGTTTCCACTAATCGCCTCCTCAGTATTTATGAGCCAGCCAGTTTCTGTCGCTCTTTGCCAGAACATTTGCTATCTCTCTAGTGATCCATTTTGCTCCATTTTTGTTCTATTTCTATTTCTGACTCCAGTTATTCCTAAATGTTTTTTTAATGATTTCTGTATTGTCATTAAATCTTCTATCGTTTTGTTTTCGTTTTGTCACAAAGCAGATCAGTGACGGCGTTTTTATGCAGTGAGGGAGTCACATGTCCCGAGCTGCTGGATCTGGAATAATAACAATGTTAAAAATCACTTTTCTGGACATTTGTGTCTATTTTTAAAGCCAGATATAGTTTCCAGACATGAGCAGAGCGATAAAGTAAGAGTCCGTAAAAGCACAGGCAGTGGGATGTAAATTAAATGACGCTGAATGGCAGGACGATAATCTGGAGCTATTAAATTCAGAATATTATTTACTGGTTTGTGATGCAATGAGGCTGTTTTACTGCAGCTCCACATTTCCCTCTGCATTCAGTCGTAACTGAACATAAGAGTAAAGACTAAAAGTGTATTTCAATCAAAATTGCTGGAATATTTAAGACGAGCTGTTAGTAGATGGTGATTGCTTTTCAACAGTCAGTTTTTTAGAGCTTCAGCCAGCTGGAGTCGCTCCTCCTCTGATTTATATTTCTCTCTGACAGGATCCGTGATTGGAAAATCGATCGGTAATGGATCAAACAGGTCTGCGTTCATCTTCTGTGCAATTATGGAAGCAACAAATTGAGCGATTCTTAAAGTCCATTAAGGAGCAAATCAAATATCTGTGCAGCTTCAGCGCGGGACTTGTTAGCAGTGCAGCTGGGAGTGATTTCTCACATCACAGATATCCATCTCTGGTTCTTTTAAGCCCATCTTTCCTTACATTGTGTAATGAGATCTTTTCAAGTCTGAGGAGGAAAATATTTGGGAAAAAATGATTGCAGCAGTCAAGATTTCTTGATTAAATGTTGGGCTTAACAGATCCGATTAGCTTTTAAAAGTATTCCTACCTACTGAACTTTTTTAGTTTTTGTGTTTCTTTCTATAATACAAACATGTTTGTGTTTTATTCTTCAAAATCCTTAAATTCTGGTTTCAAATAAAACCAGAAAAATACACAGAGGATCTTTTCATTTAGCTGGAATTTAAAGTTTATTGATTCAGGCGAATATGAACAAACATGTTTATTGAACTGTTATAGTTTAATGAGCTGCAAAGACTGAAAGCAGGAAAGTAATAAAACAAAATAAATCAAAGAAAGAGGAATCTATAAAAGTGAAAGATTAAAGTTCAAACAGGGCCATATTTATTTATTTTCAGGCTCAAGGGCAAAACACGACCAATTGTTTAATTCTCTTCCCTGATTTTCAACCTCTTTTTTTTTTTTTGGTTTCGTTTTGTTTTTTTATACAATCAGGTTTTTTTCTGCCAGATGATTTTCATCTGAAACCTTTTAACTTTTCTTCAGAGCTTTGGACATTTATTTGTCGATTCACACTGTAAACATGCTGCTGTTCTTTAATATTATAAAACACTGCAAGTTTGAAAAAAATATTTGAAGTATAAAACACCTTTTCTTCCTTCCCTCAGATTTTTTTACATCCTGTCTTTACTGAGGTCTGTTCCCACATGCTTCTGTGGTCGACTCCCCCTTGTGGTCTGGAGGACTTCGGTTTTGTGGAGCATCTTTGTAGCATTTATACTTGCTGTTGTTTTTGCTGCAGTTTCCTTTTTCACAAAGGAACATAAGGGCCGCAGTAGTTGGAAGAGGTGTAAATTTCTGCAAAAAAAAGAAAAAGGAGAAATTTTCAGAAAAAGCTCAGAAATATTTTTGGAAATACGAGACCATTTCTGAGCTCTGAAAAGTTGGGAATGTCCTAGAAGACATTCAGAAACTTTTATGGGAAAAAAAAAAGAGGACATTTTTGAGTTTCAACAGTCAAACATTTGTGAGAAAAAAAATCTGAAGTTATGAGATTAATCTAAGAAATTTTACAGAAAAAAAATTTAAAAAATCTCCAGAATTTTTTTCCAGACGATTTCAGGGGTTAATATCTGAGCTTCCTTTGAGTAAATTCTTAGCTTTTCAATATCAGAAAGTTTTTAGAAAAAATTCTGAGGTTAATCTCTAAATTAATGGCCCAAACACGTTTACTTGTATTTTTGTGGCTGTAGCATTTTGTCAGATTTTTGTTCTTTGCTTTTTTTCTGTTGCATATTTTTGTGTGTGTGTTTTAGGGTTTGCATCATTCCTGCGTTTGCAGCTTGTTTCACTGTTTGCAGCTGTTGACCGAAATATTTGATGTTTTAACTACTAAAACAGGCAATTAAAAACATTTTTAGAGAGAGCCTAAAGTGTTCAGTATTCTTTTTTTTAACACTTTTACGCATCTGATTATGCAAACATTAACTATTAATTTCTATAATTTCTGTTAAAGGTCATTTGAAGGAGTTTCACAGAAAATCTAAGCACTGAAGCAACTTATTTTAGTCACTAACTCAGCTTCAGAATGATAAATGCCTCCATTTTCCTTCAGATTTCTTCCTCTGTGGTATAAGAAGTTTATTTAGATCGTATCAATTTCTCCTGGAGGCTTATTACAGGTATAAACTGGAGAGTAATGTGACTGGCAGCTCTGACAGCCGAATATTATGTTTGTGCAGATGATTATCCAGCTTTGCTCTTCACTGTCCTTCAGCGGTCCAACAATCTGATTTACATACTCATAAATCATTCACGTCCAGCTTCCCTCGCAGAAACAGACACACCTGTGGGTTGTTTAACGAGCTGCTTGAGCGAAAACAGACACATTCCTATGGATTACTTTAATTTGACCAAAGTTAAATAAAACGGCTCTGACCATTCTCATTAACCTGTATGAATACACACTCGATGTAACTGTTCAACAAGCTGAAAGTTTTTTGCATTTTCTGCTAAATAACTCAGTGAGGTTGGATGGAAAGCATCATTGAAATGGAGCCACTACTACGATTAAAGGGACAGCAAAATGTCAAAACAACCTTTTTGAGCTTTCCATCATGTTTTAATGTTTTTCCCCATCAAAAACAAACCTGGAGTGTTGCTTTGATCAGTTTATCTCCATGGCAACCATTCAGCTGTATAAAACGTCTGGGTGGACCTAGCTCCGCCTTCGAGGCGCAGCTCCTCCCCCACTCAGCTCCTTCAGACTAGCCCGGAGCAATTAGCAAATACCTGGTGGAACTGAGCTCATTATAGGAGCTGCTGCAAAATGTTGTTACAGCATCAACAGAGGAGCCATGTTGGGATGACTTCCTGAGGCGGCGCTTCAGAAAGAGCAGAAGCTTCTTAAAGAGACAGTGGCCCAATTTCAAAGCATTAAATCAGGAAGTAAATTTCCTTTTGAGACATATTTGATATATATATAGCATTTTTCTAACAATTGAAGGTATCATGGTTACTTGATTCTGCTATAAAATGACAGTATGTGCCTGTAAACATATAATACTGTCCCTTTAAGAGTAGGGACACAAACGTGAAGAGATAGTTTTCTGCCACTTTTGATTTAATCTGACCAGAATGTTTTCTTCTGAAAGTTAGCTGTGCATGCTTGCCTTGTGTCTAACTTGAAATATGTACATATATTTATATGCTTAGCTCTTATATAAATGATACATATTTTGTTTGTGTAAGCATACTTATTTGTATACCTTTTTTAAAAAAAATCTTTACAGTGTTTTACAGTTTAAAAAATAAACATCATAAATGACAAAAGAAACACAGAAAGTACATCAATTAGATTACATAACAATGAAAGACAAAGTGAAATAATAAAAATTATATTCACTGAATTCGAATTTAGCACCACTTTGCTATGTGGTTTGCTAAATGCAATAGATTATGCTGAGAATAATTATAGATTATACCTATAATAATAATAATAATTATTATTATTATAATTATTATTTAATTTGATTTGATTTTTTTTTTTGCTTGATTGAGAATAATTTTGACATACATTTTAAGTTTAATTGACTCTCATATCTTTTCAAGCTTTTTAACACTAAAAACAACAAATTGCTCCTTTACTAACTTCCCATCTCAGCAAGCTGTGCTACAGCGCAAACAATTAAAAACGCGTCGGCTAATATGTTTTTATTTCTACTGTCATCTATAAAATTTGAACCTAACAACATTCTTTTTTGGTTTTTGTCATGAAAAAATCTGAAGTTTACTTTTGACAGTTGAAGTTCAGAAGCTGTAGCCTTCAGCTGCCACAAGAGGGAGCTGCAGCCTCAACAGCCAGTTAATAACTAAACAATCATTTATTTTACTTTAAATTACATCTTCACATGTTTTTTCTACAGAGGAAATACAAATCTATTTTATACTATTCTATTTAGCTGTTTTTGTTGTTTTTACTAAAAATATAAAAGCTACCTGATGCTAAAATTTTCTTTTCAGCAGCAGAATAAGCTGCTTTTTTGTATGTATTGATTATTTTTACGCCTATTTGCAATATTTTATTTATTTTTCTTCTTGGCATAAACAAAATAAAAAGAATACCAGCAAAGATTTAAGTGAAATAAACTCACATTTGTACTTGAATCATCATCTTTCTGCACATTTTCCTGTTGAGCTCCTCTGGTTGAAGTTGTTCCCGTTCGCTGATGCTTACTGTAAAACCCAGGAGACTGATGAACAAACGGTCAGGCCTCCGAACGGCTCTGAGTCAAGGATTACTTCGCTCACAAATTCTCCAACAACAAAACCTCCATTGTGTCCCAGCAGACCCTCAAATTAGCAGCGGGAGCGAATGAACGCTTAACTGGGCCTGACAGCTCCGCCAGCCTCCCGGAACTCTGACGACTTCTTCTCTCATCCCCTAAAATTAGAAATTATTTGAAGTGCGAGCAGGAAATAAAAAATAAACTCAATTTATACATTTGAGAAGATTAAACGAGTTGTTCTTAATGTCCATAAAAGCAGGAGTCCATCTGAAAATGTCTTAGGCTGCAGTTTTTCTAACGTCTCTTGTTAGAAAAACTAACAAGAGATGTTAGAAATGCCTGAATGAACCTCAATGAATATTGACAAAGTTATGAGAATATTGAGGTTCATTCAGGCATTTCTGACCCAGCATGGATTTTATTTTTGGGGTTTTATTTTTAAATTCACACAGATTCAGTCTCAGAGTTTAATTACACTTTATATTTTAAAAAGTTCTCTTTAATTTAAACCGGAATTTAATTTGTGAGTAAATTTTTTATGATACAGCGTGTGTTCCTGAAAGGAATTTCAAAATAAAACTCCATTTCGCTTCTTGGAAACAACTAAATTCTCAAGGCTGTGATAATTCTTGCTGCTTGATCACTGTTTTTCCTTCCACTAGACTTACTAACTCACTAAAATATGTGTTGATCAGGGCTGCACAGATTGATTGTTGCCTTGCAGCAAGAGGTCCCGGCCTGGGAATCGAGCCCATGTTCCCTCTGTGCATGCTGGGTTCTCTCCGGGTACTCCTCCCACAGTCCAAGACATGGTTAATTGGTCTCTCTAAATTCTCCCTAGGCGTGAGTGTGTGTGTCCTGTCTGTCTCTGTGTTGCCCTGCGACAGACTGGCCACCTGTCCAGGTGACCCTGCCTCTCACCCTGAACGTCAGCTGGAGAGGCAGCAGCAGCTTCTGACCCCACAGGGGACAAAGGTGTCAGAAAATGGATGGATGTATTGATCAATCAGCTACTTAGGTAATAAACTTTTGGTGGATGGTGGGATTAACTGCATGATCTACCACTAAATCTAGATCTGCAAGTTCTCATAACTTTGTCAAAAACAAACATAAGGAATTGATGAATAGTATTTCAAAATCTAAACATAAAAAATAAATGTTAACCTTACTATTTCTTACACTAATAGTGTTGGGAATATTTTTTATAATGTCATTTTTAAATCATTGATATCAGACATGATTTCTGTGGGGTTGTTTTCTATCAAATTAAATGTTCCGTTAAAGAAAATACGACCTATCCCTTTATTTTAAAACCTAAGACAAATTTTAAATAGTTTTTTATTAGCATTCCGTTTTAATAAGTTTAGGTTGCTGAGCTCTGACTTAGGTCTTAGCACGACATTTGTATTTTAAAGATAATTTATTTGTTGGTCTGATCTGGCATCATTTTCTGAAAATTTTAATTGTAGGAATTGATTAGCTTTAAGCTAGTTCTCAAAATAAATAATTGAAAATATATCACTGTCTGTGTTTAAGCTTCTCTAAAATAAATTGCTATATTAATTAGATGATAATTTGTCGAAATATGCTTGTGTATTGTTATTTTACCCACTTTTTGAGGTGTGCTTTTTCTTCATTTTCAGTTTTCTTTCGGAAGCATTTTACGTTGAAAGTGAGCAGCCGGAACTTCCGGTGGTAACTCCTGCGTACGTGACGCAGCTTCTCCAGCCTCCGGGGAGTTTAGAGGAAGGAGGAGGAGGAGAAGGAGGAAGAAAAGCTCTGCGCTCGTCTTATTTCAAAGCTCCTGGAAGGAGAAGCAGCTGGATGTGAGCTCCTTTTCTTCTGGACTCTTTTTCGGTCGCAGCGAACTCGGACCTGTAGATTTAGCCGAGTTTCAGGGCGGACGAGGGAAAGAAAAAGAAATAAAAATCTCGTTTTTTTTTTTTTTTTAGGGGGGGTTATTTTTCTTGCCGTGGGAATGTCGTTCAACTGAAACTTCAGGAGACACTTTCAGGGATTAATTCCGGGCCGAATCGCTTTCCTCACAGCAGAATGTGAATTTGGGAACTTTTCCGGGAGCCGCGGACCACCGGAGTTTATCTGAAGCGCATTTTCTGGAATATCGTGAGGAAAAGGCGGCGTGTGGATTCAGAGGTGGGTCCATCTTCTGTCACTGTCAGCCGCTGCTGTCAGGACTGACAGACAAGTTTCCCTCATTTTTTAAACAACTTTTAAAGCTCCAGGGGAAAATCTAAAGAGAGTAAAAGCTTTACATTTAAGAGCTCTGACTCGTGTGGATCATCTGAATTATGACCTAAAGTAAGAAGCTGTGTGAAGTATCGATTCATCAGTTAGCTTTAATGGCTACAGCCGCTAAAATCATTATTGAAGCAGGAAAAAAGCTGAAGAAAGGGTCAAAAATGTTGTTTGTTGTGTTGAATCCAGATGTTTCTGCTTCTTTGACTCCAAATGTGAATTTTAGCCCTGATCTTGTGAGTTTGGTCTAAAATAGACTCTGAGCTGCTTCTTGACAAACATCTGCAGCATGTTTGGACTCTGCTGTGCTGGTAGGATGACTAACAGGAAGGTCCAACCAGTCCGGCTGCAGTTTGACGGTTTATTATCCTGCTCAGCTCTATTATAAAACTTTTGACAGGAGTTTGGCTTGGAGGAGATGCAGGAAGTGCTTCACATTTTTGGACTGTTTGGTTGCAAACTAAACTGTTAGCAGAAGAAAAATAACAGTTGCATAATCTGAATCTGCAGGACTGTTGGGTCGTCATCAGTGATCAACACTAATGACGCCAAGTTTTCCTTTTAATGTCTTCAAATCTTTTGAAATGTATCCAGACACTTCCAGCAGGAAGGAAGGTGACTTCATTACTGTGATTCATCTTCTGGTTAAGTGTTGCTTTATCCTCATATAAATCAACATTCCTGTGACATGAGCGGCACGTCAGTCCAACCAGAACCTGCTGTGGTGAAAAACCCTAATGAGTCAAAGCTGAACGGATCCAAACTGGCCCTGATGCAGGATTTAAAGGAATCATGTTGGATGTCTGTAAGTTGGGATGGATCACTGGGGGCTTCATCGAAGCTGTTTATGAAAGATGCCGACCTCGTTGGTAAACTTTGTGGACTGTACTATAATAGACTAGTCAAGACAGATCAAATGGCTTTACATTATAAAAACACAATAGAAATTACATTTAGTCAAATTCCATCATCAATATTTACCGTCACTGGCAGCTCTAACCTGCTGGGTTTTTAGCCCTGATTTAAAGGAACTCAGTGTTTCATCTGTTTTGCAGTTTTCTGGAAGTTTGTTCTAGATTTTTGCTGTGTAGAAGCTGAATGCTGCTTCTCCGTGTTTGGTTCTGGTTCTGGGGATGCAGAGCAGAACCAGAACCAGAAGACCTGAGAGGTCTGGAACAGCAGCAGATCTTTAGCTGTTCAGTGATTCATAAACTAACAGAAGTATCTTCTATTCTCTGAGCTGCAGGGAGCCAAAAACACTGTTGCAGTAATCAATGCGACAAAAGATAAACAATGAGTTTCTCTAGATCTTGCTGTTCTTCAGGTGATGGAAGGCTGGCTTTGTCACTGTCTTTGTGTTTCTGAACGTTCAGGTCAGAGTTCAGCCTGATTCCAGCAGTAATAACTGAAGCTGTGTGTGTTGACTCTCCGTCGTTCTTTTTTTAATAACTTCTGTTTCTGTCCATCTGAAGAAAGTAACGGTACCAACACGCATCGACTTGTGATTGGATGGGTTCGGAGTCACCTGGTGACATCATAATATCGTGTAGTTATGGTTATTAATCTGATTAATTGTTGTGATCCAAGCTATTTAGATGTTAAGCAGAAGGGGGCCCAGCATTGGACTTTGGGGTACCCCACATGTGATTTCTGTCCCTGCAAAAGAGAAGTTACCTGTTCACACAAATAGGTGTTTAGGTCAGACTGGAACCAGTCCAGTTCTGCCCTACAGGACTCCACTGAGGTGAAACTATTTATTCTCAGGAGATTAGTTTTGTTTAACCTGAAGAATTAAACCAATCTTGTCTAAAAGTTGGCGTGTTTAGCCTTGAGGTAAACAAGCCTTAGAGTCAAGCCTTACGCTGATGATGTGATTGTTTTCCTGAGAGTTCTGAACTGTTGCAGTGACTCATTTGTTCCCAGGAAAATGTCAGTCATCTCTTCCAAAATAGATTTATTTCACAATTTTGTAAATAAACTGGTATAAAGGCAACGTATTTGCTGAGTCTGAGAAATTTCCAGCCTGTCGTGTTGGAAGAAAAACATTCTTGACCTCCCTTCCTCCATTTTCCAGCACCATCTTGTAATGTAGCTGAGAGTCTGCTAATCAGAGCAAACATAATGAAATCCACCTACATTATCTTATAAATATCCCCACTTACAATGTCTGTTTATTCATCACTTTCTGCTCTAGCTAGCAAGAGTTCACACAATAAAACACATCGGATGAAACCTCATCATTGTTCCTGGACGGTCTACAAACTTTTAATACAGGAAGCTTTGTCAACCATGAAAGAAAATAGATCCTGGCAAATCTGTCTGATTATTAAACGTGGCTTAAGCAGAGGGTGGAGGTTCTGTTGGTCTGTTTATAAAGTCACCTGTCAGAAAAACGTCGACGCGTTTCAGTCTGAAACCTGTTTGAGAAGAATGCTGCTGGTGGAGTCGCTCAGAAAAACAGTTTGTTCACAGGAAGTTATGGTGGTAAGGTCAGAGTTGACTCAACCCGGCCCGAGAATATGATCTCATTTTTCTGCTCTTCACAACTTTAGTTTTCAATGAAATGAAAACTCTTTGCAATAACGTCAATTCATTTATGTTTTATGTCAAAAAAATCCCATTTAAGTGACCGATACCATATATCAGTAAAATAAACATTTAATTTAAACCCTTTTTGCTGATAATATGATATTACATTAATAGAAATATGAGCTTAACAAGAAAGATATTCATATGTTTTAAATCTGTTACTCCACCATCAGACTGGAGGAAAGTGTTTCAGAAACCCTGATCATTCATGGAGCATCTCTAGAAATGTAACATGTGGATGCTAACAATAGCATTAGCTACATCTTTAGCATAGAGATGCTATTTTAGGCTAGTATAGCTTCGCTGATAGACTAACTCCTTTTAGCACAATTTGAACAAAACAATAGTCTTTTCCATCAACCAATCAGATCGTTAAGCAGAGATTAAAGATTTCTGTTTGTGCATCAGCTTTATGTTTGTACCAGAAACACGCAAATACAAAGCATCCAACCTGTTCTGGCATGGCTCTGCCATCTTTATTCCTTTATCAACTGGTCCCACTAAAGAACATTACTAGTTAATCAGTTTGAACTAAATTTAAAGTGGTAAACAATTAATTAACAATTAATCGTAAGCCGATTAATTGTTGGACCCAAAAACAAATGAGAATGATTTGTCAAATCGATCTTAAATATTTGCCACCTCCTGGTGTGTGTTTTGTTTGTCCAGCTGGTAACGAGCTGCTGTGAGCTCAGTGATGGAGGACGGCCGTCTGGCTGCTTGCCCATCTGCTCTGCCTCCTCTTTAGAAATGATAACATGTGAAACACCTGTGGCGCCTGTGTTCTGGGAGTTACCTCGCAGTGACGCTGTGGGATGAGCGCTGCGGGGTAAATTGATGCGTTGGGTTTAAAAAGGGTGTAATGACCGCGGCTTTAATTGCACGGCTCGCCGTTCTCCTCCAGTGGATGCGGTCCGGTTGGTCTGGTGATGAATCAGTGGCGTTACTCCTGTCTCGGCTGCACAGTTTCCTCCCAGTTCACGGATCACTTCACTAATTTTCTGCCATTCAAGCTCGATTTAAGCAGCTTTGAGGGAATCCAGCATGGATATGAGGCGCATTGTGGAGCTGAGGCCCTGCTGAGGAGCTTCAGATGGTCCTGATTTTACATCTCATTGTTCTCACTCTCCATTTCCAACAATACAAGATATTCAAAGGGCTTCAAGTCCCAGTTTCTCTGTAATATTCATCTGAAGTCTGTGTGAGAAGGTTTTGTTCTCAGAAAAGTGCAGAACTTTATTTTTTACTATGTTACAGACTTTAATAAATTCAGCTTTTGAGTAACATCAGTTTATGTAATTTTATGCCGTGAAAATGACGTAAACTTTTAGACAGATTATAAACCAGCGTATCATCAGCTTGGCTGCAGTGTGAAGCTGATAAAAGTTCCAGTAACCAGTTATGAAGCAGAACCTTAAACTGCTGCTGCGCAAGTTACCCAGCAGGCTGTTGCTAGGCAACTGAGGAGTTAGCGAGTTAGCTGATTCCAGCTTAGCTTAGCTAGCCGTGAGAGGTTGAGCAGCTAAAGCATTTCCTCGGTCTACATCTCCCAGAATGCTGTGCGGTTCTGGGTTGGAGTCCAGTGACTGTTCTATATATTGAATATTAATATTCTATCTGATTGTGTATATATTGCTACTGATTTATTGTCCAGCCATAGATTTAGCTGAACATTTCTCCTCAGTCAGTGACGGCGTGTTGCGTCTGCGTATCTGTGAGTGAAGGACAAGGCTGTATCCTGACCTCCAAGTAAGGAAGTCAGGAATTTGCGGTTCTGGCAAATTCTATCTGGCGCCGGCGTTGTGAAGGGGAGAAATAATAACGCAGATTCAGCCGGTCGGGTAGGAAGGATCCCCTGCTGTGCGTGCTGCGGTCTGCAGAAGCACAGCTGCAGCGATTAATTACTCTGTCACTCAATCATTTGGAGTTATTAATGGCTATAAATTCCTTTATGGGCTCAGAGAAAAACACCTCAAACCAAACCAGGAAGGCTCGGTGCTTTTAGCTCCTCAAAGTTAGCAAACACAAAATCCCTTTGTCTTATTTTGTACTGCAAATATCTCAGTTTAGTCTTATTTTAAGTGGACTAACGTACAAATAACTTTCTAGCAAGATAGAAGATAAAACTGTTACAATGACTGATTATTTCACTTGTAAGTTTGCAAAAATGTTTCCTTGGCGCCAGTGAAAGTTGTACTTTAAAAAAAAAATCAATGTTAAGGAATTATTTCCTTAAAACAAGCTTTTAGATCTTGCTGAAAATCTACTTTTCAGTTAGTTTTGTCTTATTTTAAGCATACTGAGATATTTGCACTAAACTGAGACCAAAAATAAGTGATAAGTTTTTTTCTTTTTGTTTTTTTTTTGTGCAGTGCAGCTGGTTCAGTTTATTTTATTGGAGTCGGTTTGGAACAGCAGAGGCCATTTTCAGTTCAAATGCAAAACCGTACATTCACTACAAAAACACAAATTAGTTTCAAGTGCAAATATCTTAGTTTTGTCTTAATTCAAATGTTCTAACTTGCAAGTAATTTTCAGCAAGAAATAAAAGCTTGTTTAAGGTCAATAATTCCTTCAAATTTATGAAAAAGTTCTAGTTATATCCACAGATTATTTCACTTATAAAAACATGTTGTAAGTGAAATAATCTCCCTGTGGAACTGCAACTTTTCCTTAATATTAAAGAACTTAAACCAGCTCCTACATGGTGCTGAAAAGTTAGTTGTAAGTTAGTTTTGTTTTATTTCAAGACATTTGCAGTAAGAATTAGACCAGATTTTGTGGTAAAACTTTTGGGTTTTTTCCTTGGTGTCACAATTTTCTGCAGCTGGTTCAAAGTTTGCTCTCGCAGACAGCAGAGACTCGTCACTGACATTTTCAATTCAAATGCAAATCGTTACATTTGAGCCTCCGCGTTGTGACAAGTCGTGACATAATCTGTCGATTTAATGTGGTTTATTTCTGTGACTCTGCTGAAGGAGATTTCTGTTGTGTTGTGGAAGCAGTGCAGAGATTCAGACGTTCTGCTGATTGTTCCCTTATTTCAGTCCGTCGGCCGCATTGTGATGCTCGGGGAGGGAGAGGGGGAAAATCCCATCAACACACCCCACATTGTCTCGTTGATGGAACAATTTGTACATCAGTTTTGTCAGCATCATGCTTTTGCAAAACTCCCAAGAGTGCCATGTCTGCAGTCTTCCAGCTGTGAGGCATCGTTTTACTTCACCCCTGATGGCCTTTAAGCTTCATCATCTTGACCGGCGATGCAGATGCACGCCGCTTGTAGCCACCTGTCACGCACTCAGCAGCAAAGCATGATGGATCCTCCTCCGCCGCCGCGTGAAGAGCGGCGAGCGCGGAAGGCCGTTTAGCAACCTGGGCGCCGTCTCCGTCTCTCCCCGTTAATTCAGCACCCCGTCAGTCAGAAGCGAGGCGCTGCACTCCAGAAAGACAGAGTAATCATTAAGAATAAAAGGCTTTGCTTGGTAAAGAATGGAAACATGAGAGGAGGTGCAGAGACAAAAAGCAGTGGAGGAGGAGAGACACAATGCCCTTCAGTCTAACGATTCCAGCCAACTTCTATTTTCATTTCTCTCCATACAATGGCTTTAATTACTAGCTGTTGCTGTTGTGCAGGTCTATTGTGTGGGCTTGTTGCAGAGGATCAGAGGTTCAACACGTGCAGAGATGGATTCATCTGAAGCTTCTGTCTGACGACCGGCTGAAACAGATCGACAGGTTTCATGACGTTCAGTCTGGGGGAAAATCCCCCAAAACGGTTCTGAAAAAGAGTTTCGAAACTTTTGTTAACGTTGAAAAACCAAATAAAAAAAATGTACCTAAAAAAAGAAGTTTTAAGATCTTATGTGTTCAATATGAAAACGGTTTTAACAAATAAAATAAAAGAGGAACAAGTTTGTAACTAAATTAAAAATGTAAGCAAAACGTAAAAATTAAAATAAAGTCAAGTTTTGTGATTAATGTTCAATATGAAAAAAAATTGTAATAAAATAGAACATATTTCATAGTTAATTAAAATTAAATAATAGAAAAAAACTTCCAGAGTTACCATCAGAGAAATGCAACCAATGTCCAGCCCAGTTCCAGGGTTCTGATCAGGGTTCTGATCACTTTAATTGATCAGAACCAGAAAGATCATAAGTCATTTTAGACCAAATCAAGTCTCAGACATTTCATTCAGCAAATCCCACAGTAAATCCCCCTAAACGGCTGTAAACTGGTTCCTAATTAAGGGAAAAGTTAATAAATTCCCGTCTTCTTCATTTTCTGTGTCCTGAGAGGCCAAACTGGCAGCGACCCGCCAGAGGAGAGAGACGGTTTGTAGAAAATGAACCTGCAGGAGAGTTGCTGCTGTTTAGGTGGATGTTGCATCAGCGTGAAGTTGGGATGTTTGGATCTAAATGAACTATACTGCAGATGAAAGAAGCCCCAACACTTAAAGTTTAGGTATTTATTTCTAAAATAACAGAATCTAGTTTCTGTGGCTTCAGTCCAGCGGAGCTGAAACATTTAGTGGCTGTGAAAAGAAAGTCATGAGCAGATTACATGTTAGCTCGGCTTTAGAACCGGAGAACAAACGCAGCGCGTTTCTGTCAACGAGTGACCAAAGGTTGTGTTTGCAGAAGATGGAGCAACAGGTGTGTGTGTGTGTGTGTGTGTGTGTGTGTCCTTGACTCCTTTCTGTTTGACGGCAGCATAAAAGCTCAGAAGCTCGTTCAGATTAGCTTCTCTTTTAACTCGGGTGTAAATCTCAGTTGTATTTTCTCCTGGAACAGAAATCAGAAAGATTTTTTTACATTTGCTTTGGAAAATCTGGATATTAGGCTGCATATGCTAATAAGGTCATGCTAACGAAACTTCAGTTATGCTAGCATGACTGTGGTAAAAAATGATTAATCTCTGCTACTGATTAGCTTCCATTTTCATAATCTTGAGGCATTCTGGTAAAATTGTCTTTATTCTGCTAATATCATTACTATATTTTCTTCCACTCAGAGAAATGACTGAAATGAAAGCTGCTTTTTGAAAATATTTTCTTTATTTTTAAATCCAGGTCATGCAGTAATCTGGCTGGGATGTGGAAAGTCTTTGGTTTCCGGTGGGAATGTCTGTGTTGAGGAAATCCTGGAACATCAATCTGGTCTCGGCGGCGGATATTCCCGCTGCTTCACATCTAAACTCTGAATTTCTGCACACCTGGGCAGTTTGTTGACATCCAAACTGGACCTGTGATAAGATCCGGGCGACTTGCACTTTTGCCAAAGTGAAATCCTGTGTGTGTGTGTGTGTGTGTGTGTGTGTGTGTGTGTGGGCTTGTGCGCAGCGTGAAGGGCATCAGACCTGCTTGGTTCTGGGCTCTTAAAGGTGACGAGGTCTGTGTGTGTGGGCTCTGATTAAAACCACGTGTCGCCTAATGACAGCGGCTGTGACGCCTGCAGCGCTCTGCAGTTTGTGGGGAGGAAACGGCTCTGAAGGCCAGACGGCCAAGAACCTCTACTGGTCCCAGTTGTTGTAACTCGTATTAATTGTTCATGCAGCTCTAATTTTTAAGTTTTTAGTGTTTATGCTTTATTTAAAAAAGAAAAGAAAAATTACAAATTACTTTCAAAAAGTGTCTTTCATTTCAGTCTAACATTCCCTGAGTTGTATGACAGATTATCAGGGCGAGAATAAAGTCATAATATTAGCAGAATAACGAACTTTACCAGTAAAAACTTCTTAATATTGTGAAACTTTGGTAGAGTTATCAGGGTCTGATGTGACCGGCTCAGTTCAGAAATAAACACTAAACTGTTTGATTCAAAGTCCTGCTACTGATAATAATTTAATGCAGATTTGTTAAAAGATTAAATCTATACCAGGTCTAAAGTATAAGACTTATATTAAAGTTATTTTGATGCTCAACATTCCTCATTTAAATTTTAACTTATACTTTGTTCTCACTTTGAAGTACAAATAAAAAGGCTGAGTTTAGTGTGTGATCGTGGCTTTTATCTGCTGCTCATTTTCTGTCAGACATCGGTGGAGATTCTGGCGTTACGTTTCCTTCAATGTGGCGAAGGCAGCAGAAAACGTCCTCACATCGACCTGCAAGTAGTTTTATCATCCATCTTTAAACTGGATGGTAAATGTAAAAACTAACTACTATACTTTGGTATAAAATATAATATACTTTATACCAAAGTATATTTACATTGTTTGTTGTTTTTTGGTTTGGCGTTCTCATAAATTTACTACTTTTTTTCTGGTAATTGAAAGAAAAAATCCGTAATAGATTTGAATTCAAAGTCCGAATAATTAGAAGCTGTATAACAAACAAGATGGCCGCCTTGGGTGTGCTGACTTCACTCTGAACTATGGAAATCCAAGAATCGCATTCATGAAACAGAATCCAGGCTTTACAAAAATGACATCATCAAAAAGCAAATATCTGATGAACTGTTAGCCCGATAATCGATTAATTGCGCGATGCGACCGTGTTTTCCCCGGCTGTTAGTCGAGGTGTGTGTTCTGCAACATTAAGAGCCTGCATGGTGGCCTGACAGTGTGAATGCATGTCTGTGTGTGCAGCTTGTTTCACATGTGGTCTGCTTCCTCCCCAAACACTTGGTGGTGAAGTTTGCACACAGACACCAGCTGGAGCTCAACGTGCTGCACGTTGATCCGGCCGCGCGCTGACCTCCTGACCGCAGGAAACCCCGACCGCATTCCTCTCCTCCTCCGCTGCTTCAGGAATCATCTTCTGACTTCGGGTTTCTTCTTTTCTGATCATCTCTCTGCTACTTAGAGCTCATTCAAATAACAGAGAATGAGCAACGGCTCAACCATTCGTTGCCCTTGGTTGGCAGAGTGGATCAAAAATGGGAATCAATACGAGAGACGAAGCATTCAGACTTCAGTTTTTTAAGTTTATAACTTTTTTAAAGGAAGCTATTCTACAAAATTCACATTTTGCATGTTTTTGTTCTTACATTTTGGTTTCTGCTGCTTCTAAAAACAGCCTGAGCACTTAAAAACATCACCCAGTTGTGTTTTTTGACATGTGGAAAACGAGCCGTTTCAAAAACCTTCCAAATGTAACATCACAAATCAGTAGGCCCTGCCGTTACCTAGCAACCCCAGCGGAGTTCTGTCTGTTACTTAGCAACCCCGGCGGAGTTCCGTCTGTAACTTGGCAACCCCGGCGGAGTTCCGTCTGTAACTTGGCAACCCCGGCGGAGTTCCGTCTGTAACTTGGCAACCCCGGCGGAGTTCCGTCTGTTACTTAGCAACCCCAGCGGAGTTCCAACATGTTTGGTCAGCTGGTTTTACGGCTGTGTTCGCTGTACAATAGTGTTTTGTTGATTTACTATTTGCTACATTCTTGCTGGTTGTGCAGGAAGCTCCTCTTCTGCTTTTCAAATATACATACACCCTGTTCTTTTATTAAATAAGATGGAAAATTATATTTTTTCAGTCTTGTGATTCCCCCGCTGGATGCCAGACTTCCTTGTTGCTTCTTTAACATCATTAGATCAGATGGAGTGTTGTGGCTTTGGATCCGTTGGCCTACTTCATGTTGTCAGACAAGTTCTTGGTTCTGGGCGTGGCTAATGAAACTGTAAGTGTTTTTCTACAGGTTGGTTTTGAAGCCTTTCTCCTCGTCATAAATGACTCATTATATTCATATGAGGCAGTTTGAGTAGATCTGTGAGGGAGTTAATTCTGTTTTCAACGTTTATTTTCTCCACTTTACTCTTTTTGGACAAACTGGTATCAAAGCCGCTGCAGCTCCTTCAGGGCTGCAGCTGCTGGATGTTTTCCAGACTTTGTGAGCAGAAAGAGCCACACCTTGCTGTGTAAACCTCGACTGAAACTGGTTTATTATTCAACTACAGGGCTGTCATTGTCTGATCAGAGGGAACCGCTAACTGTAACCTGAGTGTGAGGCTTCGCTCTGATGCCCTCCGTGACGCTGCTGCCGGTCTTTAACTCCGGGTTCCTCAGAGGCGACTTCGTCTTTGTTTCGGTTCTGACCCATTTATGAAAGCTAACAGGATTACCCAGCTGTGTAGGAAACAAACAGAGTCTGTTGGCTTTGTGGTGAAGACCTCCATATCAGATTAGAAATACTTAACCCTGGGCGATACAGCTTCAAAATAAAAGCTGATTTTTTTATTTTCAAATATTTTCAAAAAGTGGCTTTTAGTTTTATGAATGGTACGATGGAGTTTTAGGCTCAAGCTGCAAGAATTTCGGTTTATTTGTGAAAATATTGTCACAATATTAGCAGAAAAAAGATGCAATTTTACCAGAAACAGAAAACTTCAACAGTTCTGATGTGATCAGTTCAGTCTGTGTGGCTGTTTCTTCGTGATAAACTCAGTTGTTTGCTTGACGTTTCAAAGTCCTGCTGTTGGTGATAATTTGATGCTGATGTGGAGAAAAAAAAGCAAAGATCGCTTCATCTGTAAAACTAACACAAGAATAACTTTACAAGATGCTCAACTTTCCTCCAAGTTCTCATAAGACTAGCGCTTTGTTCTGACGTTATGACTTTGTTGTATTATTAATCGTAATAAAGACACATTTTCTAGCATTTGACTTGAATTCAAAGTCCAAATAATTAGCAGCTGTAAAACAAGATGGCCGCCCTGGAAACCCTGGAAACATGAACCACGGAAACCCAACGAGTGCATTAGTTTAACAACAGAATCCAGGTTTTTCAAAAAGTATCTGTTAAACCAATAAACAGATTTGTTCTGTTTAACATCCAGAAGTTTTTCCTCCAGTTCCTGTCTGAAGTAGAGCTTGTCCTAGCAGATGCTGCTTGTTTGAGTTTTTCGTTCTGAAGTCACCCTGACTGCTTGCAGTCATTTTCTGGTTTCTGAGTCATGTTGGAGGCATCAGGGTCACATGGCGCCATAAAAGCAGCGCTGAGCCTTTAGTTGTGCGGTAAGCAGGCGTGTTGTGCAACAGCTGCTTACGGTGAGTATTTGTGCTGCTTTTCTGTGTTTAGTTTGCTTACAGTTCATGTTGTTCTCATTTCCTGTGAGTCGGATCCCTCTCGGCTTGGCTTCAAGCCTTCCTCTTTATTTCTGCTGCTTGGCTTCGTTCTTTCGCCTCCTCAGGTTTCCTTGTTAGCCTTTTCTCAGGAACATTAAACAACAAGCTTTTCTCTTCTGCTTCTCTCAGCCACAAACTTCCCCTTCATAAAACTTGCTTATCTTTGCTGTTTAATTTAGTCTCTTCCTGCAGATATTTCATATCATCCATATTGGGTCGTTTCTCATCAGCTGCTATTTAGTCTGTTAAAAATAAAAAATTATTGATGACTTTTACTTTTGAGTGTTTTTTTTCCCCTAAATTATATGTTTTTGTCAATAAGCTGTTTTTAAGTTGCTGCTATTGGCTACATTATTTCTTCTTTTTAATATTTTACATTTTTTATTAAACATACTTGCTCTCTTTGACCTCCAGTTGTACTTTTTTAATTAGTCTTTTTGTGTTAATTTATTTTAATTAAATAAAAAATGGATAAATCTGTACTTTGTGATTTCAAATAATTTATCTAAAATGAATAAAATTGGAGTTAATACAAATTAAATATGATTATGATTTAGTTATCAATTTCTTTGAGGAAAATAAATGAACACAAAAAGACAAATTAAAAAATATAAGAAAGTGTATTAAAAAAGAAATTATATTTAATAAAAAATTAATACCATAAAATTAAATTACAATTTTTAATTAAAAAGTCTAAGTAATAAAAGTAATCAAAGTTAAATTTAAGTTAACAAATTATATAAATGGAGATTTAACTGAAAAATAGATTAACATAAAACAGTAAACTAATAAAAAAACAGACTGCAGATTCAGGATGTAGGATTTCTCTAATGTAACTAGAGAAATAAATACTTTGTAGCAAAACAAATAAAGTAAAACTTTATAAGATGATAAATTTCCTAGTAAACCAAATTTTACAAACTGACGTCACAATTCAGAAATTAAAAACGATAAATGTTGCAAAGTTTGTCAGAAACGTCAAAAAGGCTCTGAAAGATTTAAATAAATGAAAAGGATTCAGTTTGTTTTCCTTGTGGGGTTTTGTTGAGCGTTTATGAGCGGTCAGTATCCAACCTGCAGCTGATAAAGCCGTTCATTAGTTTGTTGCTGATCCAGTAACATTCATCACAGCTCACTTCCAATCCCAGTTCTTCCAGTTCCTTTTACTGGTTACAGGTGTAATCTGGAGTTTCACTTGAATTTTGTCTTCAAACCACATGAATGTGGATTTAACCCTTTATCGACCTGAATCATAGTCTTCTTATTAATCTTCTTAATTGAGTCGTTGGTTTAATAAAGTCAGATTTATTACCTATTTTCAGAGCCTTCACACTTTTAAATGCCAGAAAGAATAAATGAGTTTTTTGAACCAGAATAAATCCTGATCCTTCCTTGTGTTTGTTGGTTTTTTTTCAGTCTTTATTCCATTTATTCCTCTGTCTCCAAAACAAAGCAGTAAAATAAAGCTTTAGCAGTTTTTTGCTGCTAAATGAAACCAAATGTTGTTGTTTTTTTCGGAGCAGCAGCAGACTCCGGGTCGGGTTTTAATGCCCGGCTGTGAGTTGTGTCAGCAGTTTTCTGATTGTTGGTTTGTCTTTTTAGAGAGACTTTCTGTGTGTTGTGCGTGAGGTAATTTTAGCTTCTCAGCGGGGATTCCTGGCAGAATTAAGAGCAGATCAGAGGGTTGTGGGAAGGTCAGGACATCAGCGCGCCGGTTCCGTCCATGTCCTACAGATATCCTGTCAGTGTGAGTTAAAACCTCGTTTCCATGCCGCTCGCCGTACGTGGGCTGAATAATTGGTTGCACGTTTATTTGGTGAGATATGAGCGGATAAACATCCTGCAGCTGGGCTCCGGGAACCCGGGCGGCTGCAAACCGAAAAACTGAACTCAGCTGATGTTCAGGAGGAATTATAGTCTGGGGTTTTAAATTATAGTTTAGTTTTATTTCGTTTGTGTCGTAGTTTTTACAGTGAATTTCATACTTGCCAAGTATTTTTGGTCTAGATTTCAGTGAAAGTATCTCAGTGCACTTGAAATAAGACGAAACTGACTTACAGTTAACTTTTCATCTTGTTTTAAGTCAATAATTCTTGAATATTTACAAGAAGAACTGGCTGATTATTCCACTTATAAAAATACATTTTTCACAGGTTATGAGTGGAATCCTTGAATATTGATTATAGCGTGAAAATTGTTACAAGTGTCAGTTGAGCTGGTTCTTTTTGTCAATATTCAAGAATCATTGACTTTAAACTAATTGAAAACTTACCTGTAATTTAGTTTTGTCTTATTTCAAGTGTCCTGAGAGATTTGCACTGGAATCGAATCCAAAATTACTTGGTAAGATTTTGTTTTTGCAGTGTAAGAAACATTACATTTTGTCAAAATGCCACCAACAGAATCATAAAGCAGATATGATCAAATATATTGATCCAGATTTTATGAATCAGTCGGCTCTCTGTGGGTTTTTAGCTTTAACTTAAAGCATGTCAGTGTTTCGGTTGTTTTGCAGTTTTCTGGATTTTCGTTCCAGATTTCAGGTTCATAAAAGTTTGTGTTTTTTTTAAATCTGTTTTTCTTACTACAGGAAACACATTTTTCAGATCTTGCAGCTGGAATGCATATTTCAGTTCTTCTTCTCTTGTTTTTTAAAAACAAACCCAGACATTGGTGGTGGGAGTAATGGTTCTGATGAACTGGAAAGCTTTTTTTACTGGTTCCTCCCTTTTTCTCCCTCTGGGATTTTTTTTATGACGCTCGTCGCAGTAAAGACCGTTTGGCCCCAGAGGTGACTGATCACATGGATTCTTCTCTCCCTCACTACTTTTTCTGTCCTTTTCTCACGTCTTAGACTTTCCCTCATCAGTTTCTTTTTCCCCCTCCACTCCTAGATAATAAAAACAGGAAACTAAAGGAGGGTTTCATGGAAACGCTGCATTAATTGAGACAGAAAGCCCCATCAGTGATGTTTACTCGTCGAATTAGCGAGGTCTCTCCGCAGGCCGAGCCACCGCGTCCTCGCTGATGAATATTCTGCGTGTCTCTCGCTCTCCAATGAGCTTAATGTTGTGTCAATTAGAGAGGAGGGGGAGGGGTCGCAAAAGGCTGTAAACACACACACAGATGTGTTTACATTTCCCGGCTGCCGCTCTGATTATGAAGGAATGTGAGGACGGTGCGGTCGAGTCGCCATTGTACCGCTCAGTTTGAAAACATTACACCCTGATGGAAATCAAGGATTTATGACCAGAGATGAAGTGAAGTAAAACTGGTTCTGGAAGCATCTCGGGCTTCGTTTATCCAAAAACTAGTGTTGATTCTAGTGAAAACTCTCTGTCTTCTGGCCAACTAAACCAGGAAACGGTTATTTACAAACTATGCTGGGGCTGCAGCTAACAGTCACAGAGTAGTAATCGACTATTCTGACTGCGCTAATGCTAATGTTAGCATCCACGTTTCATGATCAGTTTGCTCCAGTCTGATGGTTGGATATACGGCCGAAACGATTAATCGTGATTAATCCACTATTGAAATATTTGTCAACTAATTTAGTAACTCAAAAAAACAAAAAACATATTCAGAACAATAACTGACCCAAAACTTTACATTCACCATAAAACACATTTCTGTAAAAATGTTTTACCAAAACTCCTCCAGTGGCTTAGTTTTACTTTGACCTGGTTCAAATTCACTAAACATTATTGCATTTTAGGCAATAAAGTATTTATTTTCTTTATTTACAAAATGAATTGAATTATTTTTTATTTTCATTTTTTAATGTTTTTCTAATATTGTATAAGAAAGTTTGAGGTTAAATGGAAAATCTCGATTAATCAATTACTAAAATAATGTCTGGATGGAACTACTGGGATAATCTAACATAGCAAAAATGATAAATATCTTTGCTGTTGAGCTCACATCTGTTCAATAATTTAGCAGCAAAAAGGGTTGAGTAGAATTGAAAATGTTGCTTATTTTGTTAATATGTAGTTTGCAATTATTAGAACCAGAAATTAACTTCGTTTTTAAAAATATTCTTAAACAATCTGTATGACTGACTCTATCAAAATTCACTGTTTTAGAAATAGCAGAACAATAAATATTATTAGCATAGCAGTGATAAAAGATGTAAATGAATAACTGAAGATGTTGTAATGAGCCAGATTTAAACTGTTGTTGTTTTTATTTATCTATTTTTTCTTTCACATAAATAAAATATTACCAAGACAAAACCCTGCGGGACTCCAGGCTTATTTAAAATTGAATATAGCAGCAGAAATATTTGGGCGAACCAGTTCAGAGCCTCGACATTCAAGCAAAAAGACTAAAAAGTTTCCCAGATTTCAGTTAAACAAACGAAGGAGGCCTGGAGTTGATCACATTGCTGTTACACAAATAAATACGGACTGAAGCACATTTTCATTCCCCGTCTTCTCTGCAATTATTCCAGAAACGTCTTTTAGATGAATTTAAAAATAATGAGTGTGAGGTCAAGGTCCTGGGAAAGTTACTGGTTTTGAAATGGAAATGTGGTGATTGGCTGTGAAGCAGCATGTGTGTCTCCACAGGAGGCAAACGCAGCATCTTATTAATGAACGAGTGACATAGTGGGCAAATAAAACAACGAAAACATGTTTTAAGGTCATTTCTCAAGGACGTTGGATGCTGATTAAAAAATGATAAAAAGCACGTTTGGTTACAGTTTGCCAGAAACTGACAGGTTTTATTCTTGATTCATGAATCGTGGCGGTTTTATAAAAAAAAATGTTCATAATAGTGGTGGCTGTTTATAATTTATCGTGAAAAATTAATTTTTATAAGACTTTTGATTCATTCTTATAATACATTTTAGCTATTAATACAAAAACAAAATGATGTTTGCTATGACTCTTAACTTTCTAAATAAATATATTCAGTTGGATTTTACATTGAAATTAAATTTATGTTCATCAGTTTGTTTAAAAAAAAGCCCAAACAAAATGCTGCAACCACAGGAAATAAAAGAAAAACGCTGCAGCTAGCAAAAACGGCTGTTTTAAAACTATTCAACATCTGGCATAAAAAAAAAACAACTAATGTCCTCCAGGCCACTAGGGGGAGTCGACCAACAAATTGTCCAGGACCTGAACCTCAATAAAGATGAGATGTTGGGATTTAACAGAACAACTGAAAGAAAGATGGAGGATGAAAGAAAAGCTTCATGACTTTTAGAAAGAGGAGAGCAGCATTTTTATGTGGATATTACTGGCTCTGGACTCCCTCTAGTGGTGTGGAGGACCTCCATTTTGTGGCGCAAGTTTGCAGCATTTCATATTTGTTGTTTTTTTGGTATACGTGGCATTTTTCTTGCGGTTGCATAATTTTTCGTTGAGTTTCTTTTGTTGCATTTGCTTTTTGTTTGCACTAGTTTGCCACCGTCCCGTGTGTTTTAAAACAATACTTTCTTTTTTTATTGCATTCTTGGTGTTTTGTTTGTTTGCATCAGTTTTGTGGATGTTTTTATTTGTTTTTTTTATTTCCTTATGTCTGTTCAGTGTTTTGTATAAATAAAGTTTTGTTTGAATGTAGCTGCATCATTAATGGTTGGTGGAATCTCACCAAATTAATATATTTATTTAGAAAGTTAAGAGTCATAGCAAATATTTAAAAATAATTATTTAGAACAATATATAAAAAGCTGCAATGCAAATAATGATGGTTTAATGATCACAGTGATGCTATAGGTTGGACTTTTTAAATCTAATCATAAACATACATTCAGAATGATAAAACCCAACATGGCAGTAAATCCATCCTAAGTTATTTGCTCTCCGTTTCCCATACAGCTCAATAATAATTACTTCTGCCTGCAGATTTCTGACTCTTTGAGGCTGGAGGAAGATTTTAAAGTTTTCCCCAGCAGTGACTGCTCCATCTTGTTTCTGTTCTGTCGCCTCCATCAAACCAGGTGTCCTAATTTTCACTTTCTGTTCACCTCAGACTTCTCTTTCTTATCTTTCCCTCCCTCTGCGTCTCATTTTTCTTCCCTCCCAGCGACGCTCTTTTCTTTTTTCCCTTCCTGTTCCTGTTGTTGTCGCTGAGCTTTGGTGACACAGACAGAATGATCTGCTGCTCCGCTCAGGAAATTAGACCTTCAACAGTCTGTATATTGGAAATTAAATTCCTTTGAAAGCCGCTGATAACACCTGGCTGGATTTAACTGGACGGTTTTGTCTGCAGACTCCTGATTAGCGCTTTAATGATTTCTATATTTCAAAACTGTACTTCTGCACAAGTTAAAATAGAAAATGATCCATCGGATTGCGTTGAAGGATGCATTCTCTGAGGAAATTACAGTCTGATTTCATGGTAAAGACACGTCTAGACGTGTTAAAGACGATCTTTAATCTCTGGTGTGGCTGATACCGCAGCAACAGAAACCAAAAACACATTTCCTTGCAGATTTCTAGTTTCTGTTTGCAAAAATTCAATTTGCAGTAGCTTTTTTTTCTGAAATGTTTCACCTTAATGTCTAACAAAACATCTTCTATCTGGGTACTCTGCAAAAACACCAGGTCTTACCAGGTATGTTGAAGCACAACGGAAAAACAAAACTAACTCACAAGCTGGCATGGCACATGATAAATTAAAACGAGCTCAATTTACATTGTTTGTTATTTTTTCTCTTTCTACCAAAAGCTGGATGATGATAAGTCTTCAGTCTAGTTTTTGGTCAAAAATTTTTCCTTTTTTTGAAGGACAATTTAGACATGTTGTTGTTTTGATTATTTATTTTGGATATTTAAAACTTCTTCCATTTACAGCGTAAAATATTCATTTGAATTTAAAGTTTAGAGATAAATGCGAATGTGTCCTTGCATTATTATGCTGTTATTACCTTCAAAATAGTATCATTTATTGCAATAACTCGTGGTACATTTTAATCATGCAGCAAAATTTCTTATTGTTTTGCCTACTTACAATTAATTTCTTAGCCAGATATAGAAGCTTGTTTTTAGCAAATAATTCATTAACAATGATGTAAACAGTTCTAGTTCCTCTGGCAGATCATTTCATTTTGAACAAGACATTTTTCCAGAGTTATAAGTGAAACAATCCTGGAGCTGGTACTTTTTTTACCTAAAGTAAAAAATCTTGCCGAAAAATTACTTGTAAGTAACTTTTGTTTAATTTTAAGTGTACTACACTAGAAACAAGATAAAAATACTTGGTGATATTTTTGCAGTGTAATTCTTATTTGCAGCCTTAAAGGTGGTGAATTTTAATATCTTTGGATTATTATTTCCCATCTGCAGATAAGAGACATTGACGTCACTTATCGCAGTCGTTGTTTAGTTTCCTAAAGTAACTCTTTAATAATCTTAGATTTGACATTTCCAGGCTGATTGTGCATCTTTCTGTTCATCGGTCCTGCTCTTCGTTTCCTACCTGGTAATATTAAAATTCGTTGGTCGAGCGCCTTCGGAACCGTTAATTTCCATCGGCACAAATTTGACAATTTGTCCGGCAGGCGGTTTGTAACCCTGAACAGAAACCCCCCCTTAACCTTGAGGCTGAAACGTTTTGGGAAGCTCCAATTAACCTCTGCACCTCCTCTGCGTTTTATAACAGCAAAGACTGGAGGAGAAAAACTCAGAACTTCAGTTTCTTATTTTTGGAGAATTAATTTTTTTCTCTTTCTGGATAATTGCTGAAATAGTGATCATAAGTTAGCTGGATGATGAGCATGACCATAATGAGGTTTGGGGGATTTTTTATTGCTTCTTTTCCTCGTGGTAGCAGAAATGTAAACATCCATAAAACAGATTTCTGTTCCTCTACGGGAGATTCTGGGTTGAATTTCTGTCGCTTGATGTTTATTTTTAGGCTTAATTTAGGGCATTAATTGTAGCTAATCCCAAATAGCTAATTCTGCTAACTACATCCTGTGATATTAAATGTAGCTAACCATGCTAATTATGCTAACAATGTCAGCGAAGTCGGAGGTGATAACTGTAGCAAATCATGGTTAATCAATGGCTGGGTAATTTGTTTTCAGTGTAAGTGTCGGAACAATGCAAATAGCGCTAAAGAAACACCACATAGTGGCATTAGCTGTAGCTAACCATGTTACCAGGGAAACATTGCTAACAGAGCTAAAAGCTACTTTTACTTCTGTGTCAATAAGATGGAATAATGACGGTAATGATGCTAATAGCTACAGTTTGGGTGCTAACTGTAGTTCATGATAATTCTGCTAACAAACGAAATGACCAAGATTTGAACACAAGCTTTTTATGACTCTTAGTGTTTTTGTAATTCTGATTATAAATGATTATTTGTGTGTATCAAAGTGTTTTAAATCTTTGCCAGGTTCTCCTGTTTCAAGTTAATTTTGCACAAAGCTTGTTCAAATGTTAAAACCAACAATGTGATTAGGTCCCCTTAAGACACAGTGAACAGTATGGTGGATGGTTCTGACCTGATGGGCACTTAAACACTTACAGTATTTAATTTTGACATAATGCGTAACAAGTGGTGATTTGAAGTTAATGATGCGGCTTGTTTTCCCTGCTTCTTCCACTATCAGTTCTTGTTTCCTTTGTCCTCCTCGTTCTTCAGCAGCATGTGTATTTTCATCCCAACTTCGCTTCTGCTGAGTGCCACCATACAGCAACGCTGAGCTTATTGAATGAGCCACAATCTTGCTTCAGAGAGCCTGGAGGACAGATTAGATTTCACTCTGTTTACTTTCCCTCCTGCGTCTCCTGCTCGGCGTTCTGTGACCATCCACTCGCGTCGTGTAAAACTAATGGAAGCATGTCCAGCCATCCACAAACACGCATGCGAGAGACGGTGAGGGTCAGCGAGTCCGAATGGAAATCTGGGGTCATCTTTGTTCAAACTATCCGGCCTGCAGAGCAAATGCAGACTGATAAACATTTGTTATTGGAAAATTGCCACAAACAAATAAGATGGAAGTTAAGGTGAAAACAGTAAATGTTTGATTTGGTTTAAGAGCTTTCTGATTAATATTTGGAGACCTTGCAAATGTATTCAAGATCTTCCAATGTGTTTGGTGTTTCAGTGTTTAGTCGTTGATTACAGTCAGAACAAGCAATAACATTTTGTTTACAGAGACTTCATAATTCATTTTATTTGAAGTTTTTGTTTATTTATTTGGGATATTTAAAGTGTTTTCCAGTTCCTGCACTAAATGTTAATTAGAATTTAAATTTAAAGTTTTCTCGAATTATTATGCAATTAACATTTTATTGCTTGAAAATCGTCTCAAAACAATATTATCATTTATCGCAATAACTTTTGAGGCAATTTATCGTCCAGTAAAATTTCTTATTGTGAACAATAAGAAAGTTGATTATTCTGATAATTAATTGGATAAAAATAATTGGCACATTCTGCAGACCAATTGTTTAACCACTATAGAAACATTGAAAGATGCAAATAATTCAATAAAAATTCAATAAAATAAACATTTTATTGTCTGAAATGCAATAACAACATCCCGTTAGAGAACACTTGATAATTTGTATCAAAGGATACATCTGCATTGTTGTCGTCATCTGGGTTTACCCAGAATGCCCTGCGTCGTAGCCCACTTCCTGCTTTTGCGTTCAAATCGCGCCAAAGTTCACTTGAACCAAACCGAGACCGAGGAACGTAAACGGACCAGAGGTCGATTACGCGTTCACATCTCCCCAAACGGACTTTCTATACAAACGGACTGGAGTTGGATTAATTTGCGAGATGTAATCTGCTGCAGAACCCAAGAGAACAGAAGCTAAAGTGAGTTTTGATACCTGCAGGAATCTGTGAATCCAGACACATCTCTGGTCAGACTCTTATCTGCCTCTAAATCAAGATGGCAGCTGCTCTCAGGGGGAAACGGGACGCGTTCTGACTGTTTGTGTGTCCAGATTTCTGCTGGAAGAAGACGCCTCTTGTCAAACGTGATTCATTGAATTGGTTCCTCAAAACCCCGAGAGCGCTCCGTGTTAAACCGAGGAGATGGATGAATAGTTGGCCTAATTGTTGTTATGACTCGTCTGCTACAGTTCATCTATCCGTGAGATCGTTTTTAAGGTCTAAGTGTTTGGAAACCGCGGCGGTGGGCGTCTCAGAAGAGCAGCGGTTTGATTGAAGCGACACCAAGCAACTTATTTACAAGTAAGACACTAAATGTTCTATTTAAGCAGAAAATGGCTGATTGGAGGCTGAAAAACAAAGACAAACTTATAAATAGTTTTAAAATTAAATCAAATTTTATTTATTCTCACCTCATATTGCTTCTATTTTGGTTAAATTGACTCGATAATAGATAAATACCATAAACGTTTGAAAGTAGAATTGGACTGGGACCCAGAAAAGGCCCAGGCGGCTAAAACAAACATGGTTTAAAAATAAAGCTGCAAAACTACAATATCAGGGTGCAGATGACGGATTGCTCTGAACAGATGAGATGTTTAATTATGTGGTTTTGTACTAATTTTTTTTAGTTTTGAACACATAAATCTATAGACTTGCATTATTATGCGTGTTTTAAGTCTTTTAATAATTTTCTATGTTGAGCATTTTCACTCCTCTTGCTACGTTTCCATCCAATTGACCTGCAAATTTTGATTACATTTTTTAAATGTCGCAAAATGATAATAATTTCAGATTTGAGGTGTAGATTTTCTCACTGCTTTTTAATTGAAAATCATTGTTTCTGAATCTATTTTAATCTCGGTTCCTTTTCTCTTTTTGCTGATCTTGTTCAGTAAAACATTTTTATGCATTTTGCACATAAATTTATTATCCTATTAGTTCATTAAGGTTCGATGAATTTAACTTTAATTCATAATTTAATTCGTAATTGATTCAGGTTTTCAAAGATCCCAAATTCTCTATCAATGAAAACATTATTTATGACTGAATAAATAAATTTGATGACCAAACGGATAAATCTCCCGTCTGGTTTCCACACTTTGTTTTTATTTATGCTCTAAAACCAGGCTGGACGTGTTCAGTCCAGCTCTTCTCGTATGAAAGGGCCAAATAATTTATGACTTTCTTGAATTTCTCTTTAGTCAAGCAGTTCAAAACCGGGAGCCCAAAAAATCTTATCACACAGAGCCAGTAATGGGTGGTATTGATCTACAACCCCATCAAGCCCAGCAGATATATGGTGGTCATTTCTCTGCTGTGGGGCCAAGTAGAAATCTTTGTTATGGCCGTCTTAAAATATAGATGCCAGCCATTAATGAAATATGACTTTTCCCTGTCTTCCCGTCTGTAAACTGCTCAGTCGTAAAATTAACATTTTGCACAAAGCTGGGACGGGACGCTGCTTGACTCGACCCAAAAAGACGAGACAAATGAAACGGCAGCATCTCAAAGTGGCTTTCTGGAGTCAAATCTGCTGCGAGGCAATAAAAGTAATGGTTCTCAACACGGCTGTAAAAAAATATTGATTTAAGAAGGTAAAATTAGCACAGGTTGACAGCTCTCCACAGAGATCTGCATGGATATTAATACTACTCTCCTTGCAGACAGCAAATTTCATAAATACCTCCAGTTCATAACTTTTTAATCGCTTCCTTCTGACTGATTAAAACTGATTATTTGATATTAGAAATAAGCAGATTCAGTGACGGACAGTCTGGATATGATATATTATGCTTCCAGCAGTCTAATGAGGTTCTGATTGGCCGGAGGAAAGACAAGGTCATAAAGACGGAGCGGGTTTAATAAGACCACCAGCTGGGAAACGAGAGGCGGTGAAGAGCTTCAGTCAACCTCCTGGAAATCTGCTGAGTCTCGTTTATTTTTCCTGTCATGTTGGTTCTGAGCGTTTCGTGTAGCGCTTTTAAACCAGGATTTGATCAGTTCCCGAAATAAAGATACAGCCGGGTACAGCAGGCGCAACGGGGCAACTATTGAAATTTAATGAGTGACGCTGGGTTTGTTGAAATCATCTCACGTTTTTACCCGTAACTGGAGTCTTAAGGGAAGAATTGACGTTAAAAATAAATGAAACAAGAAAACGCTGCGATGGCAGAACACAGAAGCAGAAGGGAAAACACTGCAAATGGAAAAAAAGCAAATCTAAAACATTGATAACTCCTCCAGACCACTAGGGGGAACCGGCCAACAAGTCATATCAGACTGGATGCTGCGATTTTAATTAGAAGATAGTTGGAGGAAGGAGCAAAAGCTACGTTATTCTTCATGTCATCGACCGTATTAGAGAACAGAAGCATGTTTACGAAGTAATGCTACCTACTCAAGACTCCGCCTAGTGGTCTGGAGCATATCACCAGAATGAGTGTAATATTACCACGATAAAGTTTATGACAAAATTTTATAATAGAATATTTGCTAAAATATGAAAAACGCCATAATGAGTCATATTACCAGAATAAAGTCGTAATAGTACAATAATAAAAAATTCTTAATATGAAGAAATAGTCATAATAGTACAAGATAAAGCCATAATAACACGAGAAAAAAATCTGAATAATATGAGAATAAACGCATGATATTACCAGATACCAACATTAGGAAAATGTAATAATTATATGAGAACTTCTAAGCAAAAAAATGATTCAATCATTAAACTTGTACTTTTGTACGTTGGTATCAATTTTACAAATATAGAAAAAAAAATATATTTTTAATTATTTATCAGTAACAGCACTCGATAAATTAGTCACCTCCACCTTTTCTTTCATTAAAATAACTTTTTCTGCTCAGTTTAGTTTTTTCTGGTAATATTGCATCATTATTCTGCTAATATTATGACATTTTATTCTCGTAAGTTCAAAAAATTAAATCTCGTAGTCTGGCCCTAATACTCCTTTGGAGAAAAACGTTAATTATGTCAAAAACTCCTGATAAATATTCTAAAGAGTCGGTGTAATCTCTGCTGAGTGCTGCATCGTCATCAGATTCAGTTTGTTTGGGGTTGTTTCATACTTTCTTGCAGCGGTTAAGCTCCATGGTGGCTGTTTGGTGACTTCCCAAACTCCATTCTTCTTCTATGGTTTGTATTTGTGTCACTTTCCTAACCGGATCTCCCTGGTTTCTTCACAATGAGATTTTCATTATTTATTCGTCTGTTATTTTCTACCATAAACATCAAGTTGCCTGAAGACTTTCTGAGAAAAACACAAAATCTTCCACATTTTAAGGCCAAATATGCTGATTTTACCAAACCCCCGAGTGGGAAGAGTCACATTGCAGCTTCACATCTCAGCTGAGGTGAGTTTGAAGCGAGTTTCCAAACTAAGAGCCCCCCTGCTGCTGTGACAGGATCTCTGAAGACGGTTTGTGATGTAAACCCAGCAAAGGAGCGAGTTCGTGCTGCTTGTCCTGCCTGCTCTTCGAGGAAAGACGGATCGGCGGTTCAAAGCTGTCAGAGAGGGAAGATAAATACCAGGGTCTCTCTCTTGCTGTGCAGACGCACCTGAGCAGGTATTTGTACAAATCGCAGGCTGGAGGTGTAGATTTCTGAGAGAACTTTGCTGATATTTCAGGATCTGAAACCATTTCTCACAGTTCCAGCTGAAAATAAACCAGCGTTGCACGTCTACAGGCTAAAATATTTATCATCTCGACGCTAAACATGTTGTTAATGCTAATGTTGGCGTCCACAGCCCACATTTCTGACGGATCAGGGCTTCCTGAACCTGAATAACAGAGTAAAAACTATAAATATCCTTATTGCTGAGCTCATGTGTGTATTTATTTAAAAACTTGATCAGAATTCTCTCCAATGAATGCGAAACAGTTTTTTCTTATTTTATGGATGTCAAAAGCTGCCCTGTTGGCATGGCAACCATGTTTTACACCACAGCATCGTTAGGGAGGAGGGCTGTAACTTTTCACTTCTATAGAAAACATTCGACACCAATAAATCAGATCAACTGCAGGAGAAAATGTAAGTCTGAGCTTTATGGTTATTTAACCGAATGGGTCAGAGACGCGGCTTTACAGCCGTTATATGAAATAAATCATAATTATCTCTGACGTGGACAGTCGGTGTAAACATTACCGAAACCCAAAATGCAAATATAAAAGTATTTGTGGACAAAAATGAGTTGTTGGCGTCTCAACTCCTTAAAATGAGATATGTGGTGTGAGAAACCAAGAAGCTCCGGAGGAATGTTGTGGCGTGTCGGTGAGCGTGTCGAGGTCGAAGCAGTTCATGTTTTTATTGGTTTATTGGCCCGGCTGGTCCTGGATCAGCCTCATCTTAACTGGTAATAACCCCCGTCACCGTGGAGGTAAAGCGATGAAACGCGCTGCCTGATCAGATCTGAAATAATTTATCTTTCTCACCAGAGACCCAGATGATCGCAGCAGCTTTTAAACTGTAACAAAACGTGTTTGAGTCAATAAATCTCAGTAAAATCATCTAAAATGGTTTTTGCTCGTTAAGCTTGCAGATGGAGTTTATAGGTGCAGAAATAAAGAGTTTCATCAAGGCCATCTACAAGATGTGCAATTCATTGAATCAGTACAATTTTAATGAAATAAACTCTTCACTTTAGTGAAGATAAAGATTTGACATTTCTCAATAAATCTGCGTTATGAAGGTAGGATGAATAGAATCCCAGTGATATAAAACCAATAACTAAAAATCTCAGGAATCTTTTCATTAGAGATGCACATGATTTATTGTGATTTTTTGGACCAAAACTGCATTTTTCTGCAGAAATCCAAACTTCTCCATGCAGAAATATGTCCCTTCTTTTCTTGATTTGGCCGACTTTCCTCCATAATCGTCGATTATGGAGGAAAAATATTATTTTGCATATCTGCTAATTGGTCACAGCGGTGACTTCCAACTCTATAAAGTTGGAAGTTTAAAGAGTTTCTGACAGTTTAAACCATGTTTTCTTTAAAAAAGTGGTGCTGCAGTAAAGAAAAATCAGCAGGTTTCAGGTTTTTAAATGAGATGCAAACCCAGATGTTCAGGTTTGATTTAATCTTACATGTAAAAAAAATAAAATAAAATAAAAAATCTGCTGAAAGATTTTTGTCCATGAAATAAAAAAAAAAAACTTTATTTTTTTTCTGCACAGATTTTGCTTTTAATCTTCATTTATATTTAATTATTTACCTCTTTAGTATTTTTATTTCTCAGCAGAAATCTTTCCCACCAAACAACAAAGATGATTGTTATTTCTGAATTCATCCTCTAATTCAGAATATATCAGAGGAGATTATTGCTTTAAACTCTTATGGTTATCTTTGATTTTCTTGTTTAATGAATTAAAGTGACTTGAGAAAAACCTACAAATTCAGTTTCTGTTACTAGTTTTAAACGTGAATCCAAACCATGTATATCAGTTGGCTGTAATGCTAAGATGGGCTCCGTTGTTTGTATTAATGGATATTAAGGTGTATTTGGTGTTTGAGCTATTAGAATAGGCAGATATGAGTTTTTAAGAGCAGGTTTGAAGTGTTTTGATATTTTAGCGATTTGTGGTGGACCGTGGTTCCAAACCCCATGAATATTTTGGGCTTTCTGTATATTTCTGTGCAGAAATTACATTCTGCTTGGTTGAAATCTATGGTTTTCCTGACATGAAGCTGTGAATCTTTTCTCTCTGAGCTCTCAAAGTGTTTTTCCTTCTAAAAGGTAATTTAGCACTCATGGTCACAGAGAGCAAATGCTACATTTAAAGTTGTGCTTTTATCCATCATGTCAGACGAATGTTTTTTCTTATTTTCTCAGCTGTGTAATTAGAGGTTGTTTTCCGTTTGTATCTGCTGTTATATAAGCTATTATTTTTCTGGCTTGTTTCTATGCTGTCCAGCTGCAAGAAAATTGATTTTGCTTTAAATTCTAATCAATGGAAATGTGCTTCCTATTGTAAATTATTTATGAGTAGAAACTGAATCAAATTGAAACTGTGCTCTAGGAGATTTTCCTCCTGACGATATAAAACTAGTTAGTTGTTGACTTGAGTCGGATGATGGTCTGTATTAATGAGGCTGGGACAAAAAAACCTGCAGTTTAAAGTCCTAATGACCCACAGCTATGATTGGTTTGAAACTACCGCTACAATTTATCCTGCTGTAAAGTAATATTTTATATAACCTCTCAATTTCAAACCGTATGCAACGACATATCTGAAGCATTACTGCATTTGACAGGGCAGAATTTTGAATTTTGTGCATCTGGCTTGAAAATATTTTTCATTTTTGTAGCTTTTTAGATTTTATTTTTGTAAATATAGATTGTTTTCTACAGCAACTTTCTAACTAATACGCATTAAATGACATTTATCTCTTAACAGTTACCATTATTAGCATGTTATCATGTTGGTGTTTATTAAAAAACCCTTAGATTTCCGTTACAAAAGTTGTTCAATTTTTATAATTGCTCTGCTTAGTGGTGAAGCAAGATGCTTCTTTTCCCATGTTTTCCTTCTTGTGTTGCCAAGTTTCTCTCCAACTTCAGCAGGGGGTATTTTCTTTTAAATAATCGCACTGTGTAACAGAAAAAGCATTGGTGTTCGGAAAAGCAATACTTTGAGATGAGACCAAAAGGACAGAAGGAAACTGGCTAAATATCGCAACTGATATTGTTATTGCAATATTTATAAGTGTTATCATCGGACAGGGCTCCAATATTATTATTATCGTCGCAATATGTATCGTTATCGCCGTCGCAATACGTAGTAATATTATCTTCATCGCAATATTTACTGTTATGGTCATAGCAAATTTTACCAATATTATTGGGTTTCTAACATGCTGCAGATCTAATTGATGCTTATTGTCTAATTTAAATGAAGACTCTCCGTCTTGATTCTGGTGACTTCGACTCTGAAATCCACAGTCGCATCAATAACAATAAAATCCAAATTTTCTGCTCAGTTTTGCCTTCTCCCTCAGCCTTTCCAACCTTTCAGCCCGGCAGAAAATCGATGCCAGCTACTGGAAAGTTCTCCACTTGGATAATTACATCTGTTTACTGGCCACTGGCTCGCCTCCTCCAGTAGAAGTGAACACGAACCCGACGCCTCTTAAGCTGATAAAGCGTAAGGCTCGGTATCGTATTTCCTCATCTTGGCACCACGAGCCTTCCAGTGCTTCTGACCTGTCAAAGTACTTTCCAGCTGATAATGGTGGAAAAGTTCAGGTTGTCTGTGATGCACCTGATACATAAAAATAATTTGCTCCATTAAATTTCTTGCATTCCTCTGAGCATTGATGTTGCTGATTTAACAACTGGATGTTCTCCTGTCTTCCGGCGAAACTCCAAGTCCTGATACCATCTGGCATCCATGTTGCATACCATCCATCTTTTTTCCTCTGGATTTTCCAGCTTTTCCCACTCAGCTATCCGAAGCATCATAATAAAGAATAGCGTTCAGGGACGCGTCCTGGCGCTGCAATATATCACTGTCGCATTTAAAGCTTTTTCTTCCCTCCAGTTCGCGTGCTGTTCGGAGCTGTGAGAGTTCTCTCAGTGCAGATGAAAAGTGAGAAAGAGCGCAGCCTTGAGTTGCAGAATGTGAATCCACAGCAGAATTTTATCATTATGTGCTGCATGTATTTCCATAATGAAACCGCTGGGGAGAAAAAATGATATTGATACCAGAAAGAAGTGCTTGGCTTTAGTCTTTGTGCAGGTAGTCTTCAAAGGCCCGCCGTAAAACCTGCGGATTTTAATCGGATGCTGTGCAGACGCCTCGTTGTAATTACGTCCCAACAGAGACTCGTGGATGGAGGGTGGTCGTGTTTGTGTCCAGCTGGAGTCTCCTCACGGCCGCTTTGTAAGCCGTGTTTTATCACATGTGGGCCACAGGTATGATATTTACACAGATGTCTGTTGGTCTGCGTGTGTTTACTGCTTATCTTTTCCACGCTCTTCACGCAGAGTTACTTTGGTCTCAGTTGGATGTGAAAGGAAATCTCTTGTCTGCAAAGCTTCCACTACAGGCACAGACCTGCGCAAGTGTGTAAATGAAGCCTTTTCTATGCCACAGTGGATTAACCACTCAGTCTGATCTGCAGCTCTGAGGCTGAGAGAGAAACCACCAGTGGAAAATATTCACAGCAGATAAACAGAGGGGAAAGAAAGGGAAGTTTCCTACCAAACAACAACAATTAATGCAGTTGTGGCTGCTTTAATAGTCAATTTGAAAGTAATTTCCTTTAATCTGATCATCGTCTAAGGCATGAAAATTGGAGCAGAGTTTTTATAGCGGATCTGGTTTGATCTAGCTTATTTCATCGGTTATCTGAACCACAATGTTTATGGTGTGTTTTCACAAAATAACATGCTGTAAAAACATCCAGCTGCAACTTTTAGTAATTGATTAATCGTACAAGTAATCGATTAATCAGATTTTAAAATCGACCACTTAAGCCCTTTTTATACATTAGAAATTGGAAAATTAAAATATACAGATAAATAGCTATTTCTTTTTAAATATGAAAATAAAGATGTCATCGCCTAAAATGCAAAAATAGCCTTTTAGCTTTGGCTGGTTTGGATTTACTAAAACTGCCTCTGTAAGAGTTTTGGCTAAAACGTTTTTACAGACAAATGTATTTTTATCTTATATTTTTTTGCACAATTTTGTCTTAATTACTGCTCTGAATGTGTGTGTGTTTTTTTTTTTTTCACCAAATGGCTTTTTTGAGTCTCCGGTTAATGATTAATCGATTAATTGACTACGAGAATCAACTAATCTAGTAATCGATTAATACCATTTTGAAAATGACACATTCTACAGATCTTTCATTTAACCACTTCTACTTTTTTATGCAATAGAAATCCATTGAAATATGCAAATAAACAAATAACTCAATTCCTTTTTTAAATAAGAAAAGAAACATTTTATTGTGTAAAATGTAATAACACTCTTTTAGTAAAGCCAAACCACCTGAAGCTAAAATTGTGTCACTGTAGGAGTTTTGGCTCAATTACTGCTCTGAATGTGTTTCTGCCAAATTCCCCTTTTTGAATCTCCAGGTAACACTTAATCGATTACTAAATTAGTTGATTATTTCAACCGATTAATCACAGTTAATGTGATTAATCATTTCAGCCAAGTAAGATATAATTGTAGCAGAATACTACAAGTGAAAAACATCAAAATGCATCAGGAAATTGATCAATCTTTGATCTTAACTTTGTCTGATTATTGGTGATCTATCAGAAACAGGATTTATTTTTGATTCCACCACAAACCACAGCTGATTCATTTTTATTTGCATGTAAACGACTAATAAACAAAACGGCATATTCACCATGTTTCACTGCAAGAGATGTAAAAATGTCATATTTGTTTTGTCTAAAACACTAAAAAGCTTTGCAATCTTTTGCTTTTCTGTGCTAAAAGTAAAGAATGACTAAGTATTGTCCTTTAGAGGAAGAAATGAAGGTTTACTCCTCCAGATTGCCAACTTTCTTTCCTGTATAAATCTAAGCTGAAAAACATGTTGGATGTTTTAGACGAGGTTTTTTTCTTAGATTTACCTTTTTGAGCCTTCGGGGAGGAGAGGAAGGCTTTTGCATCCAAATTAAAGTGCTCAGTTTCCCACAGTGCTCTCAGAAAGCTGCAGACAATTCTGTTTTTTATGCCGCTTTAAAGAAAAGCCATTTCTCATTCTTTAGCTGTAGGCCTGATTAAAATATTCAGGTTCACCAAGAATCATGAAACAGTGCGGGCCTGCGGCTGCCTGACCAGATACTTAATCAGAAGAATCAGCATGCTGGGAGTTTTCAGAGGATGATCTAAGCTTCCAAAGTAGAAGTGGGTGGTTTGGTTTGCAGAAACTATTTATATATTCAGAACGTGGCCTCTGGATTCAGCTGCTTTCTGTGTTCAAAGCATGAAGAAGCTTGTTTTCTAACTGGTTCTGCTGTTTGTTCAGCCACGCCAGACGATACTCGGTTCACTTTAATACTTCAGCGTTTCTCAGCTGTTTTAACTTAAAGAAGTAAAAACATTTCATTGGTTTCTCACAGCTGCACAGGCCAGGTTGATGCTAACGTTTCCTACAGTGGGACTTGGTCTCGCCTGCAGCAACGGCAGTGAGTCTACATGGTTGTTTACCTGTACAACAGGTGAGGGAAAGTCAGTTATTTTTAAAAAAATATCATCGTAAAAACTGATTGAAATATTTACTAACAATATCGAGTCATATACATCAGACAGTCCTTTCACAGTTTAGCTTTTGTGGATGTTTTGTGGAGCATAGATCCAAAACAATTAGACTTTTTCCGATTTCTTTTTTTTTTTTTTTTGGTAGCGAGAAAGTAAATTGGTATACATCAGTGCTCGCTTTAGGGTTGGATATTCATTGTGATAAATTTCTAATTTTGATTCATCGTTATAAATTCCAATTAATGTTTAAAAGCCCCCAAACTGTCCATATTCTTTCTTTATCCAATCTTTGCTCAATGAGAGTATCTAGAAATATCAGTACATATGAGAATATGATTAAATACATTTAAATTGTGCACTTTAGCGATGCGACCGGTGACCTGGAGAAGCACATTACAAATGGGAATGTTTTTTAAGAGCAGAATGTGTGTTTTGTGATAACCACACCTAAAAAAAGGAGTAATAGTTTTTATATCGTGATAAAACTTTTAAGTCCATATCGCCTACCACTAGTTCACATATACATAGTTCTCCTGTGACATCACACTTAAGTGAAGTTTGTAGCCGGCAGCCATCTTGGTAGGTGGTTGCTATGGAGTTGGTATGATAACAATAAACAAGCCACAAGCTTAGAACTAGCTCTTGTCTCATTCCTAACTTATAAACAATTTAAATTCATTCCGAGTGTTACTCTGCTACAATATTTAATACTCTACCCACCTCTGTACCATACTAAGCGAAATATTGGTGCTGAACTAGCAAAATTAATGTAGTTAACGAGGTCGTTAGCTAATCGTAGTTGGAGATCGGAGGCAGCTGGTCCACACCGTCTCATACGGGTCGACCCCGACGGCAGCCATCTTGTTGAACATTGGTCAAAAGTGTCGACGTTTTCTTTTTGTGATCCGCGCTGCGCTTGCCTACCAAGATCACTTCTGGTTCAGACTTGTGGGAGTTACGTAATAGTTTTTATTTCATGTGGTTGAAACCATTTCATATTTTTATTGCTGATGCTAAACTGGTCCTGATTTATCCTGCAGTCGTAGTCGACACTTCTGCCGCTTTCTGTTTCTAATCTCTTGTATTATTTTGAACTGCGCTCTCCATATATAATGCATGTAGTGGATCAGTTTTACCCTGAATAACCTGGGGGAGTTCTGCTTTTATTGCATTATTATTTATTTTCTAAAAGCTGCAACGTAAAGTCAACAGCTGATATGAATATTTACTGCATCTGCCAACAGATTCCCGGTCCAGCCAGACTTGCTGGGTGGCAGCATGACGTGTGCTCCGGTCTTGTTTTATCTTGCAGTGGTTTCATAATGTTTCATCATCATATTCCCGTTGTGATTTCCTCCTCACCTCGCCTCCTGATTCCTCGCTGCTGGTTAATGAGGCGAAGGCTTCATGTGAGGCGGCTAAGCTGCCGTTCCGCTCTCAGGCTGCCAGTTCTCAGATAAAGAGAGCGTGCACAGCTGATTTATAAGGCTCCTACTGTGTGAGCCTTTTAGTTGATTTAAACAACTTTAACTGTAATAAACTATCGTGACAGGAAATGTGCATCAGTCTGCAAATCACAACCCGGCGTTTACAGTCTTTGTTTGCTTTCCAGGCGTCTCTCTGTGTTTTCTCTGCAGCTTTTCAGGTTTATACGTTTACCTCCCTCCCATGTCCAACACAGCCTTCCTCCCTTTCTCTGTAAGCTGAAGTCATTTGATGCCGGCGTCGATATTAACTCCTCCTGTTATTGGATTCCCATCCAGAAGGCTCCTCCTGGTGTTTCCACAGCACCTTGCCTCGTCTGTAACTGGACGTCAAGCTGGAGAGAGTTCATCTCATTGATGTTAATCAGGTCGGCGGCCATTATTATCATGGAGGAAATCAATGAACATTGCAGAGCAGCATCAGTTTATTGCCTGGCTGCTAGCAGTTGCAGATTTACAGCAGCTGGGGCCGGTATAAATACGAACATTATGACATGTTGTATTAGAGCAACAGTTCTTTAAAGGTATAGCGTCTTATTTATCGCCACTAAAACGTTTCCCAGGATGTTCATATCTGCCAGATTCAGTCTGAATAAATGTACTTTAAACTGTGGAGGAAAAAGAGCCTTTCAGTTTGGTCTGACACCAGAACCCGAGGCGACGTCACACTGTGTGAGAGAGCAGTCGGTTTTACTTCGCTAAACTGGGTTTCGCCAATATTTAAAAACAAAATAATTAGAAATTACAGCTAAAGCTGTGGAATATTCCTTTTATGAAAAATATGTTTTTTACATATTAATTAAAACTTTCACCATGTTACATTTGATTATGAGACAGATAATCTGTGAATCAATTTCCCTGATTTTTGCCATCTGAAAAAATGCAAAACAACCAATCAGAGCGAGGAGGCGGGGCTTAGCGCTGTCAATCAACCTCATCATTGCTAAATATGCTAATGACGAAGGAACAACTCACTTACAGGAAAACCGTTCATCCGCCGTCATCAGCGGACATTTTAAACAGCACTAAGACCCGCCTCCTCACTCTGATTGGTGGTTTCAAGTTAGCACCAGAAAAATCAGATACATTTTCACAGATTATCTGTTTCACAACAAACTGTACTTATTATAAAAGCTCAGTTGTAAAAAGTCTAATACTTTGTCACACTTAACATCAGTAATAATTTTAGTTGGTTAAAAATAAAAAGCTTAAATAAACTTGTATCATTCTTGAACTGCAGTTCCAGAAAAAGTCAGTCCAAGGTCCACAAATGGCCCACGAGCCGCACTTTGGGCACCGTTGAGTTACGCAGAGTGATCAGAACCGGTCCTGCTGGTGGTTTTCTGTTTCTCTACTGCTGAAGGAAATTAACGCGTGAACATGTTTTAATATAAAACATTAGTTTTTTTTAAAGTTGCATGTTTGTTGACGTCCTCAGAAATGCTGAGTCAGCTGCATCCCTCCTGTCCGGTTCCTTTTGCATCATTTCACAGTAAAATGTGATGTTTTGTCTGGTTGAGTTGAGTCACAGCGGGGGGCAGATGTAGGTGAACTTTGAACCCTGGTGTTCATGTGTGCTCTTAGATTAAATACGGCTACATGCTACGTGCTAATGAGTAATGACATGTTGCTCTGTCCTGGAAAACACTTGAAAATCTTTAATTTGATTAAAGAATATTTTGTGAGGTTTCTGTGAACAGAGAGAATAAAAATGATTTTGTGTTTTTTGTGCAGGACAGCGAGCTGCTTCATGTCATGAGAGGCTGAAAACTGAACAGGTGAGGAAGACGGTTCTGTCTTTTCTGTCTCTTTGTCTTTCACTCTCTCTCTTTTGTTTTTCTTTTTCTCTCCGTTTCTCCATCTTTCACTGTCCCGTTCCTTCTCTCTTTCTTTCTTTTTCTCTTTCTCTGTTTCTTTCTGCTTTTCTTCCTCTTTTTCTCTTTGTTTTTCTTTCTCTGACTTTCTCTTTTCTCTCTCTGCTGTCTCTATTTTTCGACATGAAGCCTTTAAAAGTTTATTCTTAACTTTGCCACGGTCTCCAGTTAAGGAGTTACACTGGGTAATATTACAATTCCAGTGTTTTTACCTCTCCGGTAGTTAAACTAAAGAAGGTTTTCTGAAATTATCCTCCCATTGTCAATAAATGGCTGAATGTCTCTAATAAAGCTGCAACCAGAACCACTAACTTTTTATAGCCATTAGTGAGATTCTGGTGTATTTTTTAGGAGCTGAGTTCATTTAAATTTAATTGTTGTTTGAAGCAGACTCAGATTTTAGGCACCAGGTCATAAAATTGCCATCATTTCATCTATCTGACTCCAAATGTCCAATTTAGATAAAGAAACAGTTTCCCCAGAGATTTTTTGCTAAAGAAGAAAGGGTGTATGTATACATTTGAGCCCTTTTCTTTGCAGTCTGTGCAGGTTGGAGGAATTTTCTCATGAAGTTATGTGTCATAAAATCCCTGAAGACGCGTTTTATCATCGTTCCACCCTAAAAAAAAAAATGACTCAATCTTGGCAAAGAACCAGTTCTAGTGACAGAAACTGGTTCCAGTTGCTTCAGCTGAATCTGTTAAATGGACCACAGACGACACGGTTTACCCTCACTGTCTGCATGACAGACAGTTATTGATGAAGGATTTAAGGCATTTAGACGTTGTTAAAGCTGCTTTCTCTTCTCGTCTTTAAGAGAAATCTGGTTTCTGCAGTTTTCTGCCTCACTTCTGTTATTTTATAGATAAATCGCTGAACTCAAACAAAGGCCTCCTGCTTCTCTTTCTCTTGCTAACATTATATAAAAGTTTGATAAGTCTGAAGTTGCTGTGTCAACATGTCTCTGCAGAGCTGCTGCTCTTATTTCAACAGACTGTTTCTGTGCAAACACATCATAAACCGCTCTGGCTGGTTTAGAAACGGACCGCAGGAAGATGAGGCTGATAATGGCTCCAAGACAGGAAGTAGTTCTGCTGTAAAGAAAACATTTATTAACCCCCGAAGATCTCTGAATATCTGAGTGTTTACCAGACTTGTGTGCAGCAAACAGAATAATTTAGGCTGGACATTTTCTGTATTTTGTCATGTTTGTTGTCAGAAGGACACGTTTTCCTCTGAAAGCTCCGTATGGATTCATCTTTTGTGTAATGGCGTCTTTTTCTCAGGAGACTCTGCCACTAAAAGGATTCCATGTTACCCAAATATCTATTTAATGTATAATAACTACAATCTTAACCTCATGCAACACGATGCAAAAGCTTAGTGAAGATGTACTCACCTTGAGATGCTGGGTGCTGGAAAATGAAACAAAGCCAAATGACATCACGCTGCGTTTGATGGACGATTAAAAAAAAAAGACATTTCATTAGCATAGGTGCTAAACAAGGTGACACAATAAAGATGCAATTTTAGAGACGTCAGATTAACTTCACGTGTTTCGTTTGGAGAGCAATCATAATTAACTGATTTAAATAAAATTGCTTAACTGGAGGAAACAGTTAAAAAATGCTATTTGCTGAAAGAACAACTTACTCAGAGCAGTAATTAACTCAGTACTGTACAGAAAATATAAACATTTCTCATTTAAAACAATAAAACATGTTTCCCTTAATCTACTCAGAAATCCTCAAGTATCATTTTTAGCTTCACCTGATCCAAAAAAAAAAGAAAATCTCCTATTAAGCACCTTTCGCTATCGGTTATTAATCAGTTAATCCAAGAAATAATCTACAGATTTGTCCTACGCTGTACTGACTCCAGCAGAAAGAGACTTTTTTTTTTTTTACCTCCAGATGAATCCTTTGCTACAAATGATCAAAAGTTCATTGAAGGAACACACACAAAATATTAAAACTGCACATATATACTATTAAAATGTCACACACATTTTTTTTTCTCACCCGCAGACATAAAAGACTAAGATTGCACATATAAACTAATAAAATATAGACTCACCTTTTGTATGTGAGAGTGATGTCACGGA
>CAEGAE010077229.1:0-20558 GCA_903067095.1 Girardinus metallicus
TAGGTGGTCAGATTTTTCATTGGGAAGGGAGGACTCACAACCAACCATATGATACAAATGATAACCTGAATAAATGTAAAAGACACTACAGTCATTCTTTGTTGAAGTGGACCAAACCATTTTATGACATTGTTACCAGGAAGTGTAGCTTTAAAGGCCATTAGAACAACTATAGTTTTGCCAAGAACACAGGAGATACAGAGAACAAATGTGATGCCAAACGCTGTGTGCCGCAGCATGCAGGACCACTCAGAGGGGGCTCCAATGAAAGTTAGTGAACATAAGAAACACAGAGTTAGAGAAAAGAGCAGCAGGAAGCTCAGCTCTGAGTTGTTGGCTCTGACAATTGGAGTTGTTCGGTGATGAAAGAATATCACTGTAGTAATGATGGCTAGACAGGCTCCACCAACAGAGAATATTTCTAGAATGATTCCCAGCACTTCATTAAAAGAGAGGAACTCCATAGCTTTTGGGAAACAAGCAGTGTTGACTGAATTAGGCCAGAATTCAGTAGGGCATGGAATGCAATCTGGAGCATCTATGAATAAAAAAAGAGTTTTTAGAACAAATTAATATCAAGATGTTTGTAAAAACTAAAAGCATTAGATTCTACCTGTCATATTACTGATCTCTCCTTCAGGACATGGTATACAGTCATAGCAGCAGATTGGTTTTCCTTTCTGCAACACTTTACGAGTTCCTGGAGGACAACTCTCTGAGCAAACGGAGACTGGAACCTTCCAGACAAGGAGACAAGGAAAAACAAATAACTGATGTTAGAATGGGAGTATGACTCAAATCAGTCCTTCCACAAGTTTTTATCTGTAAAAGTATTTTTCCTTGACCCATTACTTGCACTCTTCCTTCCACCCAGGTTAAATTCTTGTAAATGTGAAACTCCTGGCCTTTGGGCAGTGATGCATCATAGTATCCCACAGTTATCAGCTCATTGACTCCAGTCTCAGTCTTCTGCCAGTTGACCAGCTCATAAAAGGCTAGAGGATCTCCTTTAGCATCAAACGATACATAATAGCCATTCTGGGAAAAGTTGACTTTCTTTAATTCAGTGAAAATCTGTGATTCACAAAAAGAACCAAGAGAAAAATGAATCTGTGATAACAGACAACGATGTTAGTGCCTGCCATATGAAAAGTTTTCAAATGGAATATTAGTGGGATTCGGTTTTAATTTAAACTGACCTGTTTGGGCTCCAGTGTAATGTGTTTGTCACACTGAGCAGTTGACTTTTTTTCCTGACACACCGCGTTGTGAATGGCGTGTGCTATGGCATAAACAGCTTTGTACACCATGTTGGTGATTCTGTACTTGGACGTTTCAGTATAGAGATTATTTAGAGATTTTAGGTCTTCAGTTCCATCACAAAGTTTGCCCTTTACTGTTGCACCTAAAAATGCAGCCATAAGTAGTTATCGTGAAAGAAATTCCTAATTTTCTTGCGTTTGATGTTTTTGCGTGACATACCACACAAGTTAATTTGACTCTAAACTAAGTAACAACTGGAAATATTTATTGTTTCCATGTACACAATCAAAATGATAAAATTATAGTGTACATACAACAAGACAACAATTGGTAATTTGATAGTACTAAAACTTGTCGTCTTCAGTTCTTGGTAAAGTTTGGATTCCTTAATAAAAATTCTAAAAGGCCAATGGGTAAATTGGATAAGGACATTGAATATTAACTCAAATACCATCATTGCACAGATTGTTTGTTAAAGTGTTTTTTAAGATAAGTTCATAAATGTTACATGTTTTGGTTTCTGATTCAACCAAACATGTTTATATATTGATAATGATGGCAAATTCTCACTTTTTGTCAAGCTACAGTTGAATGCATCCTCCCAGAATTCAGAAAGAACTGGAGAGGCAGTCACTTCAGACGGAGAGAGATCCAGGAGGAAGTTTCTCAGACCTGGGATGACAGATTGCTGAATGGCAACTCCAATGGCTCCAGCACAGAAACTGAATCTCATCAAGAGTGGATCTGTTACCCAAGACTCACTCCCGATCCACTGACGGGGTGGAGGAAGATTTCGGGCCAGCTCCTCTAAGAGAAATTTCATATCGCCAGCAGCTGCAAATGCGACAACAACCACCGCTGTTGACCTGAAGAAACAAAAAAAGATTTTACAATATCCATCTTATTTCACCTCATAACTTTTATTTTACTATCCGTAAAAAGAGTGAACATTCAAACAAAACATGCAACAAGTGCTAAAAAAAATGCTGAGACCTGCGGATGGCATCAGCTACTCCTCGAATCTTACTGATTGGATCGGTCCGATAGAAAGACTCAATGTACTCCACACAGATCCCCTCTCTGAGTGCCACTTCAAGAAAAGACCCCATGCCTTTGTTTCCATAATCCGAGTCCGAGTGGACTGCTCCTATCCAAGTCCAACCAAAGTGTTTCACCAGCTTGGCCAGCGCGTCAGCTTGGAAGTGATCACTGGGAATTGTTCTGAAAAATGTTGGGTACTGATCTTTATCTGACAGGCAGGCACAAGTGGCAAAGTGGCTCACCTACCAAAAGGAAAGCCAGTGTTAACCCTTTTTAAGCATTTGAGCTGAAGTTGCTACATTTAGTAAAGACTACTTACCAGAGGTATGTTGAAAGGCCCCAAAATACGAGAAATACTAATGGATGGGGTGGAACCAGACTCACCAACAACAGCCATTACTACACCAGACGAAGAACAATTATCGCCTGTCTCAAACACAGTATCTTGCCCATTTGACAGGTGAAATGCTGCATGCATGGCCATGGGCACTGAGGCGCACGAATCGTGGATCTGATAACCGAGTTTGACTCCTGGCAGTAGTTCTGTGCTGTTGTTAATCTCCTCGATTGCAAAGATCATTGTGCGAGAGAAGCGCAGTTCTCGACTGTTGATGCTGAACACAGGCATTTCAGACATTTACATTACATTTACAACATGTCATTGTTGAATCTAACATAGAGTCAACGTTTGCCAGCAGTTGACTATCTACCCTTCGTACAATTTCTACAAAGGGTAGATATTCTACATATCAGGCATAAGGAGTTGTTTGAACAAATCAAATTGCTGGTTATCTGCATAACAGATTAAACCTCTAAAGTTAAAATAAATTGGGTAATCATATAAAGACATAGTGGTTATGTACTATGGGCAAATAAGTTACTAAACTTCAAATTCTTATAACTTATAATTAGAACAACTAATAAGAAACATTCATGCCATATTGCAGACAAGATAAAAGCTTTGCAACAATAAACAGCATTGTTCTAAACCCATATTTGTTCTGACACAGATTACCATTCCCTTCCCTTTTTTCCCCACCGCTTCTGATTTTCACTAACCCCCTTGCACAGCTAGGCGGCTCAGGCACAGTGGTGTAGTTGTGAGTCTTCGTGAGCTCCTTGTAGTGAATTGAAAAAGCACCCCCAACGATAAAATCCCCATTCATCGTGAATGCAGGCAGATGATTTGAACCCTGCAGGCTACATTTTATGGGTGAAGCCAGAGTTCTGACCCGGTCTGATCCACCCTCAGACAGGCCCAGAGCCAGTCTGAGGCTAACAAGCAACAATGAGATCTCCATCCGTGTCTAAGTGTGGGTTTGAGTTTGTTGAGACTGTTTTTATAGCTCACTTATGAAACATCGTCATCCTTCAGAGAGAAGACGCCATCACACAGTGGCCTTTGATTTGTCTTACATCATTGGCCATACTGGGGCCTGGCCAACAAGTTCTTTACACATTTGTTCTTTAATTTGATGCAGTAACACCATACTCACATTATTTTGTTAAAAATCATTCATATTAGATTAAATAATATTGATTATTTTCAAACTGTGCATTCACACATGACAAACAGCGAAATCAAAATAAAAAGTTGCAGGTGAGTTTGTGATGTGAATATGACCGAAAAACACAGATTACATTACAATTATTGTTAAAGAATCTAATGAAAAAGTCTTTAATCAACAAACCACTGTATGCTGACTTTATTTATTTATTTATGGCTTTTGCAAGTCTAAATATGTAATGCAATAAGTTTCTACCTGGTTGAAAGTACACAAAGTGTTGTTGAAATCAGTCAAGTATGTAGACATCTGTTCAAAGTTTTACTCCAATGCTGCCATCTAGTGGACATTAGTAATATGTCAAAAATCTAGGGAAACAAAAAGCCATCTTTCAGCAAGAAATACCCATTAAAGTTTCACATTTTGTCACTTAAAATGTTTTGTTGTTTTACTGCAAGGACAAAATTGAAAATGTCAGTTCCATGTTGAGTGCTTTGTGGTGGGTGTCTTTTTAGCTATGCATAATTTGTAATGCCAACAAAATCACTTATTCAGAATATAGGCCTTGCGTAGGCCTTGAAAAAACAAAATATATTGTTGCACAACAAACAATTCTGAAAATGTGTAATTCAGATAAATTTACCGAGTTGGGATACTGCTTTATAGCAATAGCCAAATATATCAGTCTCAAGTATTGTTTACCCATGCTTGCCTGATAAGGCCTAGGTATTAAAATAACAACAGACGAACACCATTGGTGTTCTTCTAGCACCAAGAAGCAGCAAGAAACTATACATGGAAAAAACACAAACAACTACATTGCAATATAGTTGATTTCATTTATTGACAAAATGAAATCAACCTCACAGTTTAATTTGAATAAATAAAAAGAAAGTACCATTTCACTAAATAATGCTTCTATTATTTACGGCAGTGATCTAATTTAGTATTTTGGGATTCCAAGACTAAAACTGCTTGAATTGGACACAAGGAAGCGTTTTGCTATTCTAAACAGTCTCTTTTAAGTCTGCATCTGGAGTTATGTTGCATTAGGTGTCCTCAGAACTGGAAAATGTTGACTTCCCAGTCAGAAAAATCAACTGTCACAGCCTGCAAATTTGGATAGTCATTTTGGGAGCAACTCTGACTACCCCCAGTTAAGACTTGAAAGGTCAACATTGTATTTCAACATGACTGCTTCTTGCATGAACAGTGGTAAGCTCTGGTAGAAACATTTTTATTTTACAAGACACACTTGTAAGCATTCATTTAAATCCAATGCTTTATGTAACACCAGGCAGGCTGCACAGTGGAACAGTTGGTAGCACTGTTGCTTTGCAGTAAGAAGGTTATACGTTCGAATTCCAGCCGAGGGTCTTCCTGCATGGAGTTTGCAAGTTCTCCCACAGTCCAAAAAACATTGAATATGGTCGTATGTTTCATATTATGTGTTTAGGTTGATTGATTTAAATTCTGTGTGTGTATGATTATTTGTCTGTCTCTGCATTGCCCTGTGATGTATCCTGCCTCTCGCTAGTTGACCACTGGAGATAGGCACGACCCCATTAGGGATAAATGGTTTCGTGAGATAGCATAAGATAATTGATGTATGTAACACCTTCAGCTATACACTGAACAAATTAAAAGTGGTGTTTGCTTACAGAAAGTAAAACCTAAAATTATGTTTTCAAGAGGTATTGCAAATAATGTTTATGGTTGTTGCCATGTTGAAATTCTGACTTAACTAGAATGCTGATACCTCAGGTTTGATGTCAAACCCAGCTCAGAGTTCCAAGGTAACCAAAACAGAATTAGTTAGGACACCTTAGATTAATGGTTGCTGGTTGAAAAATTCCTGACATACGCACAGTATCATCGCTTGGATTTGTAGGACATGCCTTTTGTAACAAATGTAGTCAAACACCAGGAATGGTTACTAACTAAGGGAGTAGGTAAACACATTTTTATTAGTTTTATCATCTGTGTTTGAAAATCTAAAATACTGTATTTAATCAAATATAAACTGGACTATGGCCAATTAGAGAGGAGGGCATATCGTAAAGCACTACATACATTTTGTCACTCAAGGTCAACAAACATCCGAAAACAACTAAAAAAAAGGAAATTTTCAATAATATTGTAATTTATTGAATGTGGCAGTGTGTTTCACGTTATGCGTAGCTGAGTTTTCTTCATCTTCTTATTCATACCAACATCAGTTAATCTGTATATTGAGTTTTAAGAAAGGAACTAAAAATAAGCACTTGCTCAACAAAAGTCAATAACTTAAATCTTAATGTATTGGAAGATTCAATGAATCTCTTAAGATCTCATCTGGCCCTCCTCCTATTATGATGAAAGCCATCAAGGGAGAGGACAAGCCACATAAAATGTTTGTTCAAGGAAGTTAAAAGCACTGTCTGAGGAGAATATGTAATGATGGAGGGGCTTCTGAAGACATTAATGCCCCTGTTTGCCATGTTGATGTTCTTCGACATTGATTATTCACACGGTTCATCCATTTTACCATCTTGCACATTGAGAAGACGGTTTCATCTTAATGGCATGCACAAATCCGGTGATGTGATTCTGGGTGGACTGTTTGAAGTTCACTACACTTCTGTTTTTCCCGAGCTAACGTTTACCTCAGAGCCAAGTGAGCACATCTGCCAAGGGTAAGCTTCACACTCACTGTGGCTTGTTCACACACTGTGTTTCCTTCTCGTGTTTTCATGCAGCATTCTATGTGTAAGCTTTGACCCTCCAGGGTTCAGACATGCCATGACCATGGCATTTGCCATTGAGGAAATTAACAAAAACCCAACTCTGCTTCCCAATGTGACTTTGGGATATAGCCTTTATGACAACTGTGCCACATTGGTAATTGGATTCAGTGCGGCATTGTCACTGGCCAGTGGTCAAGAGGAACAGTTTCTTCCTCAGGAGAAATGTTCAGGAGGCCCTCCAGTCCTCGGCATAGTCGGCGATTCTTTTTCAACGTTTTCCATCGCCACGTCCGATGTGATAGGCTTATTCAGACTTCCCATCGTAAGTTTTCTTTCTGAACTTCTGCTTCGCTAGTAATATATATTATGTGTATCACATCTTTGTTTGAGGTTTTCTATATAATGAAAATTGAACTTCCTTGTTTCTTTCAGGTGAGTTACTTTGCCACATGTTCTTGCCTAAGTGATCGCCATAGGTTTCCGTCCTTTTTTAGGACAATCCCGAGTGATACTTTTCAGGTGTGACTGATTTATAAATGACATGACATGACATGAGGCGAAATTACATTAATCTCATACTACATAGGTTCAGAAGAATAGGCATGATCATTGTAGTACAACTGTGATTTTATGAGAACAGCAATGGTATCTCACACAGTGTGTCCACTTAGGTGCATGCAATGATTCAGATTTTAAAACGCTTTGGCTGGATGTGGGCTGGTCTGCTGGTCAGTGACGATGACTATGGGCTCCATGTTGCCCAGTCCTTCCAGTCGGAGCTGACTCAATCTGGACTGGGTTGCCTTGCATACACTGAGATTTTACCATGGGGTGAAAACCCATCTGAGCTACGGAGAATCGTGGAAGGAATTAAAAAATCCACGGCTCGTGTAGTTATTGTGTTTGCCCATCAGATCAATATGATTCAGCTGATGGAAGAGGTATCCCTCTTTCTTATGTGTTTATTACTTATTGTTTTAGAGGCTAAATACTCTGCATAATTGCATCTTCCCTGCAAAATACACTGTGCAGGTTATGAAGCAGAACGTGACAGGTCTCCAGTGGATGGCGAGTGAAGCCTGGGCATCAGCGGCTGTGCTCCAAACCCCCCGTCTCATGCCGTACCTGGGTGGCACGCTGGGCATTGCAATCCGTCGAGGAGACATTTTAGGACTTAGAGATTTCCTCCTGAGCACACAGCCTGGCAATAGCAGCAACAATCAGAACACTATGGTGAGATTCAACTTTGACCCATAATTGCACTGGTATACATTGCTGTCTTTCTTTTGTGAAGCAGTTTTTTTATACACTTTCCAGATAAGGCAGTTTTGGGAACACACATTTCAGTGTAGATTTGCTCCTCCTCCAGCAGACTGGCTAGAAGGTGGGGGAGCATTATGCTCTGGTGAAGAAGATTTGGAAAGTGCGCAGACTGAGTTTCTGGATGTTTCTAACCTCAGGCCTGAATATAACATTTACAAGGCCGTGTATGCTCTGGCACATGCCCTCGATGACATGCTGCAGTGTCAGTCGGGGAGAGGCCCTTTCAGCGGGCACAGCTGTGCCTCTCTGCAAAAACTGGAGGCTTGGCAGGTAGAGCATCAGTTTTCACTAAACCATTAGTATTTTCATCAGATCATGTCGTATTAGGATTTATACTCAACCTGAACACCAGATAGTTTTAATTTTACTGAAAGTGTTCTATATTCAAACATATGTTAGCTTGTGAGTGGTGACATCAAAATGTAGAAATGACAGACAAAAACAAAGCTTGATTCCTTGTCACAGTGTTGATCTCTTCACATTTCCAGCTAATGTATTACTTGCAAAAAGTCAACTTTACCATTCCCTTTGGGGACCAAGTGTCATTTGATGAGAACGGTGATGCTTTGCCAATCTACGACATCATGAACTGGCTGTGGCTCCCTGACGGTGGAGTTCAAGTACTTAATGTGGGCGTTGTTAAGAAGACAGCTTCTGGTGATGAAGAACTCATTCTTAATGAAGAAAAAATCTTCTGGAACTTCAACAGTAACCAGGTTGCCTTCATTTATTTTATTTGAAATGCTGCTTATAAGTGAGCTAGAAGAAATCTGATAAGATGTTTTTTTGTGTGTGTGTGTGTGTGTGTGAGTGCAGCCTCCTCGGTCGGTGTGCAGTGAGACCTGTAATCCTGGGACTCGCATGGCGAGGAAGAAGGGGCAACCTGTGTGCTGTTTTGATTGTGTTCCTTGTTCTGAAGGAAAGATTAGCAACAAAACAAGTTGGTATCATGGTTACAATTACATTTACATGAGTGAATGATCCCTTTATAGTTGATTTAAACACATTGAGAGAATAGAAAGAAAACTAACAAGAAGTTTATGTCATTTGAGGTTCCTAAAAAGTTTCATATTTAACCTAAATACATTTGTACCAACTCCTCCATTTGTGGTATGTTAATGAATCAAAAGTGGCATCTGAAATTATGACTAACTGTAAAATCTGTGTTTTTATTTTTGTTCTCAGACTCTGTTGAGTGCTTCAGCTGTCCAGAGGATTTCTGGTCAAGCCCCCGCCGTGATCACTGCCTTCTTAAGACAACAGAGTTCCTCTCCTACCATGAACCTCTGGGTGTATGCTTGACTACAGCTTCGTTGCTGGGAACATGCATCTGCACTGCGGTTTTAGGAATCTTCACGTATCACCGCAGCACTCCCATGGTACGCGCAAACAATTCAGAGCTAAGCTTTCTGATCTTGGTGTCACTCAAGCTGTGCTTCCTGTGTTCGCTGCTGTTCATCGGACGACCCAGACTGTGGACATGTCAACTCAGACACGCAGCGTTTGGGATCAGCTTTGTGCTTTGCGTCTCGTGCATCCTGGTCAAAACCATGGTGGTTCTGGCTGTGTTCAAAGCCTCCAAGCCAGGAGGTGGCACCTATCTAAAGTGGTTTGGTGCTGTACAGCAAAGAGGAACGGTTTTTGGGCTCACATGCGTTCAAGCAGCAATTTGCACGGTGTGGATTGTGACTGCCTCACCGACGCCTCATAAAAACACTCAGTACCACAATGACAAGATCGTTTATGAGTGTGTCGTTGGGTCCACGGTTGGTTTTGCAGTATTATTGGGGTATATTGGTTTACTGGCAATCATCAGTTTCTTGTTAGCATTCCTTGGAAGGAATCTACCGGACAACTTTAACGAGGCCAAACTCATCACTTTCAGCATGCTGATCTTCTGTGCTGTGTGGGTGGCCTTTGTTCCAGCTTATATTAACTCTCCTGGCAAATTCGCAGATGCAGTGGAGGTGTTTGCCATCCTGGCCTCCAGCTTTGGCCTTTTGATGGCGCTGTTTGGACCTAAATGTTATGTAATCTTGCTGAGACCAGAAAGAAACACCAAGAAAGCTATCATGAGTCGAGGAGCTGCAAAATGTTAAGATTAATAGTTTATTTCTTATTTTCTCAAAGTCAATCACTCAATCACTAGAAATATAGTAGAAGCAAAATTATGATAGCATCTGTGTAGGTCGTACATTTTTTCTTGAGATTTTAATATCTGTGGGGGTATTCATGTAGTAATTAAATATTGTCTGTGTTTTGATACATTTTGCAAAAATTTGCAGTTATTTTTCAGTTAGTTAAGTTTCCCTCTCTCCAATTATAAAGGCTTCAGAGGCAAATAAGTTTAAATAGATAGTGACGTTTTCTAACAACAATAAAGAAAGCCATCACTGGTAATGGCAAATAATGTGTGTTACATCTGTAATATTGAAGCTGCAAATAATTAATTAATAAACTATTTTAAATTGACTATTTCTTACATTAAAAATAAATATGCAATACGGTCCAACTTTGCATTTCCAAATGCCAGACACAAATGTTACAATTAGTATTTTTGCTGGTTTATTACTCTCTTAAATAAATAATGAAGAAGAAAGCATTACATCCACATAGCCCACCCACGAGGCCATAACAATGCTCTGATGGGTGGCGTGAATAATTACACAGAGAAAGGAAAAGGCTGCTGTAGTCCTCTACATAAAATTAGCTACGAGTCTCGCAGGCTGGCCAGTGTGGAAGGGCAGTTATGGTGGCTTTATTTGTTAAATATTTCCTCATGAACGTCTATCAGTTCATGATTTATTCCTCCCTTTACTTCTCCGAGTCTTCCTTTCTTTCCTCGTCCTGTAAGCTACTGAGAATGTTTTACCTCAATGGTCTGCACAAGCCTGGCGACGTGATCCTGGGAGGGCTGTTTGAGGTCCACTACAGCTCCATCTTTCCTGAGCAGACCTTCACCTCGGCGCCACATCAGCCCAGCTGCCATGGGTGAGTATCCTGTTAAGACATACATTGCTACAGTATCAATTTTGATGACATGCTTCTGATTCTTTTTTTTTTTTGTAGGTTTGACACTCTAGGGTTCAGACATGCTATGACTATGGCTTTTGCCGTTGAGGAGATTAATAAGAACCCCAGTTTGCTGCCTAATGTGACTTTGGGATACAGCCTTTATGACAACTGTGCCACTCTTAGCATTGGGTTCAGCGCTGTCTTGGCAATGGCCAGCGGGCAGGAAGAGCAGTTTTCGATTCAAGAGAGTTGTTCAGGAACCCCTCCAGTTGTGGGAATTGTTGGTGATCCTTTTTCCACGTTTTCTATAGCTGCCTCAAATGTATTAGGTTTGTACAGGCTGCCTATGGTAAGTTTGCCCTTTAAAAAACCAGCCATAATATTTCAGTCAGTTGCAAGAATTACCAAGATTTTTCACAAAATAAGCATAATTTGAACTTTTTGTATATATTTCTTCTTATAGGTGAGTTATTTTGCCACGTGTTCTTGCCTAAGCGACCGCCAGCGTTTTCCATCTTTTTTCAGAACAATCCCAAGTGACGCTTTCCAGGTGAACTTTAAATTTGTTCATGCATGTTAAAGATATTTCTGGAATTAGGCCTCACAATGAACACGTCTACACTTTCCCTCCGTCTTCATCAGGTCCGTGCCATGATTCAGATTCTGAAGCACTTTGGCTGGACTTGGGCGGGCCTCCTGGTCAGTGACGATGACTATGGCCTTCATGTTTCCAGATCATTCCAAACTGACCTGACTCGATCGGGTGGCGGCTGTCTGGCGTACACGGAGGTTTTACCGTGGGGAGACAATCCGAGGGAATATAAACGGATTGTTGATGTTATGACAAAGTCCACGGCACGTGTTGTGATTGTGTTTGCGCATCAGATGCACATGATCCAACTCATGGAACAGGTTGGAGAAAATAGATTTGTCAGAGTCATAACCCATATCAAAATGTTTTTTTTTTGTTGTTTTTTTTTAGGTTTGACCCTCTAGGGTTCAGACATGCTATAGTCATATCAAATGGTTTGCATTTGATTCTGTGAAATTTTATATCAAATTTCAAAGTGTCAAGATTTACAAACTTGATTTATGTATTTGATTTTGGCTTAAAAAAAAGCTCTTTGGTTTTAAGTAACAATTGAGAAATTAAGTGGGGTAATGTAATCCTTTATTAACACACAGTGTTTTAATAGTATGCAATAACTATAAAGTTGCATTTTGTAAAATTAAACAGAAAGGAAACCTTTTATACAAACTAAATAATTCTACCAATCAATACAAAAAGTGCTCGGAATTGACTTTTTTTTTTCAAAAGTGTAAAAAAAAAACTATATTGTGAGACGCAGGTGGTGAAGCAGAATTTGACAGGGCTGCAGTGGATTGCCAGCGAGGCCTGGACTTTACTCGAAGGACTCCAAATCTCTGCCTTCACACCGTTTCTTGGTGGAACTCTGGGCATCGCTGTCCGTCGCGGAGAAATACCAGGACTCAGAGACTTCCTGCTGAGAATTCATCCTGACCAGCGCAACATCTCTGAAAATAGCTTGGTGAGAGCTTGACTAACTCGTTCTGTGTGCAAACTGTGGGCAAAAAAAGTGGGTTGAATTTATTCACGCCGGTGGGCAATTTTTTTTTAAAAATCTACGCCTTCATTTCAGGTGAAGCTGTTTTGGGAGCACACGTTTCGGTGCAAGTTTCCGCCGCCTCCAGCAGGTTCGGTAGAATATGCTGGAGCGCAATGCACCGGACGAGAAGACTTGAACAGTGTGACTACTGACCTGCTGAATGTGTCAGAACTCAGGCCTGAGTATAACATTTACAAAGCTGTGTATGCGCTGGCACACGCTCTTAATGACATGCTGAGCTGCGTCCCAGGGCGAGGGCCTTTCAGCGGGAACAGATGTGCGTCTTTGCAAACATTAGAGCTCTGGCAGGTACGCTGTCAGTTTAAAATTTACCGCTAACATGAATATTTATAATTTCTCTGGCTTAAAATACAAATATAACGACTACTGACAAAAAATTCTAACAGAGCCACATATTTAAAATCATAAACTTCAGATATGGGTGATATTTCTACAATGGGCCCATTTTAATTTGTATACTTTTCAACGTGTTATCTTGTCGCCTATATAAAAAATACCCTAAATATCCTAATTTTTCAACATTAAAAATATTAACATCATCCCAAGATAACATATAAGCAAATATTTAATGTAAGATGTAACTAAAAAAAGAACATTTTTATAAAAATAAAAGTAACAATGCTTGCTTATCAATTTAATATGTTTGTGTTTGTGTCTGCAGCTAATGCACTACCTGGAACGGATCAACTTCACCACACCATTTGGTGACCAAGTCACGTTCGATGAAAACGGCAACGCATTACCAATATACGATGTCATGAACTGGATTTGGCTGCCCGATGGAAGAATTAAAGTTCAGAGTGTCGGGAAGGTTCAGAGGTCTGCGGCCAAAGAGGAAGAACTCACAATTGATGAAGTCAAAATCTTCTGGAACTTTGAATCTAAAAAAGTGGGAATTTTGGCTTTGCTAAAAGATAGAGTCGGCTGCTCACATTGAGTGAAATTTCAATACTTTCTGTTTCACCTTTTTCAGCCGCCCAGGTCTGTGTGCAGTGACAGCTGCCCCCCAGGAACACATATGGTGAGGAGGAAAGGAGAGCCTTTGTGCTGTTTTTATTGTGTCCCGTGCTCGGAAGGAAAGGTCAGCAACAAAACTGGTTGGTATCATTTTCACAGTTTGTTGTTTAGTGGCGCTTTAAAACTTTGATGAATTCATGACTTTGTGCTGCTAGTGACTAAACCAAATGGCAGCTTTCATTTGATCTTCCTAGCATTTAGCCAGCTCTGATTTCTCTTCTTTATTGATTTTTTGGTTTAATAAAGCTGAAAATGATTTATTTAAGTTTTTGTAAGGTTAAATGGCACACAATAGTCACTCTTTGGTGACAAAAACTGTGCTTCCATTGACTATACTTTTTTTTTTTTTTTTTAATAAATTTGCTTATTGGAAATACAATAAAAAAAAAACTTGTTTTTTGATAAAAAAAAAATGTTTTGGCGCTAGGATGATTTGGTTGTTTGGCCAAACCAAAATAGTTTTATTTCTCAAAACTATAATGCAAATCACATCACATGAGTCAGAAACCAGATGCTGCCTCTGACACAAACCACAAAGAAGAAGAAGACAGGAAGTAGTTTGAAGATCATAGCACGGCATGTTTTTTAATAACATATCCCATAAACAAGCTTATTTTAATTGTGCTTGTTGTTTCATGGAAAAACCACAATTGTAAAATTTGTGTTTATTCAACATTAGCTGAATACTGACAACATTTTGCACACATTTGTAATGGAACCGCAGCTAAAGTAAACCAGTTGTGCCTCCTCTAAACAGCAGAGGTCACTGTAGATAAAGTACTACCTCCACAAAGCAGAAGAAGAAAGCACTTTATATATATATATATATATATATATAAAACCTTCAAACTCACCTGTGCAAAACACACAAGTGCAAACCTATTCTGCAACTAGTTTTGGATATCTTGCTACACACCATTGTTTCCCAGCAATATTCAGTTGTGCTAAAGCTCCCCACTCTAATTGAACCAATATGCTTGTGCTAAATAGATGTAAATTTTATTCCCTCCCCCTCCCCCTCTCTTTTGTCAGACTCGTTGGAGTGCTTTAGGTGTCCAGAGGACTTCTGGTCCAGCCCCCAACGAGATCACTGCATTCCTAAGAAAACTGAGTTCCTCTCGTATCAGGAACCTCTGGGTATCTGTTTGACAGTGACCTCACTGCTGGGAACGTCAATCTGCACGGTCGTTCTGGGGATCTTCACCTATCATCGCGGCACACCCATTGTACGAGCCAACAACTCAGAACTGAGCTTCCTGCTCCTGGTGTCACTCAAGCTGTGCTTCCTGTGTTCTCTGCTGTTCATTGGACGACCCAGACTGTGGACATGTCAACTCAGACATGCAGCGTTTGGGATCAGCTTTGTGCTGTGTGTGTCATGCATCCTGGTGAGAACCATGGTGGTTCTGGCTGTATTCAAAGCCTCCAAGCCAGGAGGAGGAGCCAAACTTAAGTGGTTTGGTGCCGTGCAGCAAAGAGGAACAGTTTTTGCTCTCACTTGCGTTCAGGTAGCAATCTGCACCGCATGGATTGTCACCGCATCACCGGCACCTCATAAAAACACTCAGTACCACAATGACAAGATTGTCTACGAGTGTGAAGTTGGGTCCGTAATTGGTTTCAGTGCTTTACTGGGTTATATCAGTGTACTCGCCATCCTTAGCTTTGTGTTAGCATTTTTGGCAAGAAATCTCCCGGACAACTTTAACGAGGCCAAACTCATCACTTTCAGCATGCTGATCTTCTGTGCTGTGTGGGTGGCCTTTGTTCCTGCTTATGTCAGCTCACCGGGCAAATATGCAGATGCAGTGGAGGTGTTCGCCATCCTGGCCTCCAGTTTTGGCCTTTTGGTGGCGCTGTTTGGACCTAAATGTTACATAATTCTACTAAGACCTGAAAGAAACACAAAGAAAGCCGTCATGGGTCATAGAACTACAAAATGTTAAATGGCAGCTTTTATGGCTGCAGCCTATTAAAAAAGACAGTGGAATAATTCATCTCTAACTTATTCACTTAAACTTAAAGACATTTATCAATAACATTATTTGGTGTGGTATGTACAAATATTTACTGTCTCACAATCTACTAAAGATTGTGAGAAAAAAATAAACATTGTGCTTTTTTGACCACGAGTTCGTTATTTTTTGCTTTAAAGCCCTTTTTAAGATACTTAGAGTACAAGCTCATCAACTTTTAGATATTTTCACAATGTATCAGCTCAGAGAGATGTTTTGTTTGCTCAGTACAACTAATTTATATGTGCCTTTGTGTCTATCGAGCATTTTTTTCCCCCAAAATTATTTGGTTAATCCCTGAATATTGTGAGCTAAGTCCTGATTGGGATATTCTTTGTGTTTTTGAGCAAGAAAGAATTTGAAGTATTGATGTGACTTCAGTCCAGTTTTTAATCTGGTACTTATAAGATGCCACTTTCTCAATGTCAGTTCCCAGAATGCTCAGTGGGTGTTAGTTCACCCAAATCTTTCATTTAAAAGACAGACCAAAAAAAAATAAAAAAATCATGATGTACTTTGATCTAAAATTAAAAAGAAACATATGCGATCATGCTGAAACTATTTCTCCCATTTTTTGCTTACCTTGAACAGCCAGTAACATCACTTGAAAACCTACTCAATGGTCATGATAAACAATCTTACAATTTTTTCAAGTTTTGTGCAAATATTTGTCTTGTTTGCCTTATCCAGGGGAAATAAAAATAAAAAAGTGAAAAAAATTATATTTGTGCTGCATCGTGGCACTCACAGTCTCATTGTGTTCTTCAGTTTACATTTAGTTGAATCTTGGGAAAAGTATAAACAGCTTAATTAGTTCAGGAGTAAAATATTGATTTTCGGACTATTTTCCTATACTTTTAGCTGAATTTAACTGCATTTTCTTGATACCTTCAAAAGAGAAAAAGATTTGCACATCAGTTACTGTGATATTTTTAATGCCAGTAAAAATTCATTCACCCTCATTGCGTTTTGTCCACACCATTTCTGAATAGAGGAACGCATCAGTGATGATGTAATGTAGCATATAAATTCATGCACTCTTGAATGAACAATATAAACATGTGCTAAGGGAGGAGGAGAGTTATGGAGGCTATACTTTACACACGTTTCCTCTTGACTCTGAGTTTCGTGTCTGTGGCCTCATCCACTGATTCATCCTGCAGTTTGCGGAGAAGTTTCCGCCTTAATGAAATGCACGAGCCAGGTGATGTGGTCCTTGGTGGGCTGTTTGAGGTACACTACACTTCTCTTTTCCCTGACATCACATACACATCAGAGCCAGAACAACCGAGCTGTGAAGGGTAAGTACATCATGGATGAATTTAACACCTCTGTGTAAATTAAATTGTCTGTTCAGACTTTATAGAAATCGGTATAAGTTCAATTTTACATGTGGACACCTGTGACACCTGTAAAATTAGTCTGACTTCCTACATCGTCAATATGATATGTGGCAATTTTTCCCTTTTTTTTTGGATGTTTATTGCAACATTTTGTTTCAGTTTTGACACTCTAGGTTTTAGAGATGCCATGACCATGGTCTTTGCCATTGAGGAGATCAACAAGAACCCCGATCTGCTGCCAAACCTGACCCTGGGATACAGCCTTTATGACAACTGCGGGGCGCTTGTTATTGGCTTCAGTGGTGCCTTATCTCTGGCCAGTGGCCAGGAAGAGGGGATTTCACCTAAGGAGAACTGTTCAGGGACTCCTCCAGTTCTTGCCATCGTTGGTGATTCCTATTCAACATTTTCAATAGCAATTGCCAATGTGCTAGGTTTGTTCAAAATACCAATTGTAAGTGTGCTCTGTCCTTCGATTCACCTGAAATTTTCTCTGCTGTTTTATGCTGTTTTGAATGTGAAATCTCTTGACAGTGTTCTGAAGGATATCGTTTGTGTGCAATTGTAATGACAGGTGAGTTATTTTGCCACATGTTCATGCCTGAGTGATCGTCTGCAGTTTCCGTCCTTCTTCAGGACAATCCCAAGTGACGCTTTCCAGGTGAGATACAGCTTAGTTCTGCACAAAACGTAAGATAATCTATTCAATAATGGAACTTACTCATATATTGCAAGTACATACAGTTCCTCAAGCAAAGAAAGGCTTGTAAAAAAAAATTCTTGAAATAATTCCAGTGTTTATTGCTGTAGCATTTCAAACTGAAAATGTGATGAAAAAGCTGACCATTGTGGAAAAATGCTACAGTAGGAACCTGTTGTTTTCGTTAAACCCACCAGTGTCACACATTTTTAGCACCTCCACCTTTGCAGTACAAGATATTTCAACTGAACCATTTTGTCATATTCATTGCTTTAGGAACATCTGTTTTAGTTACCCGACCTTTTCCTGGCATTCTGAGGTATAAATATGACATTGAATATTACGTGACATTTGTTGCACCTTCCTCAAAATGGGAAAAACAATCGAAGATGTCATGTTTGCTTTAAAGTGTCACTATTTACCAAATAATGCAAATTTGGCACTTTTAATGCAACTTTTAAAGCAACTTAGCGTTAAAAGTGTCATTATTTACCAAATGACACTTCATGACAACAGTCACAAACATTTATAAAGACTTCTTCATGTTTATAGCAGGTGTTGTGTCATATTTATGACAATGTCATGTCAGTCTTATGAGCACCCCATTCACATAAAGTGTTACCAAAAGTTCATATCAATTTAGACAATCAAGCCAATTCTCAAGTTTCTATTGCCACCACAGAGAGTGAAGAAACTAAACTGAAGCAAAGAGTGACATCTTGGAGTTACAAAGTCTCCATGACAGAAACTTATTTCAAGACTTCTGTACACATTTTTAACCACAACAGAACTTTGTAAAACATCTTTTTCTCATGTTTTCCCAGGTGAACGCTGTGATTCAAATTCTGAAACACTTCGGCTGGACATGGGTTGGCCTGCTGGTTACCGACGATGATTATGGGTTCTATGTGGCCCAGTCTTTTCAGTCGAGCCTCTCACAGCAGGGTGGAGCTTGTCTGGCGTATGTGGAGATTTTGCCCTGGGATAGCAAACCAGGCGAACTTAAGAGAATTGTAAATTTGATCAAGACGTCAACAGCTCGTGTTGTCATTGTGTTTGCTCATGAGATTCACACGTTCAGGCTGATAGAAGAGGTAAGAATGAACGCATAAGTTATTCTAATTATTCTAGCTAGTAGTGGACTGTCGAATTGACAATAAACTTTCCTGCAAAGTTCTTTCTCAAAAAAAGATGTATGAAGATAATTTAATTGCACACAAAAATGGCACTAATCAAGCCATTCATTTTAAAAAACTTGCAGCATATTTTTAAAGTCTAAAGATGCGTTTCTGTAACGTAACACCCAGGTAGCGGAACAAAATGTCACCGGCCGACAATGGATAGCAAGTGAAGCGTGGGCGTCAGCAGCTGTACTCCAGATTCCCCGCTTCATTCCTTTCCTTGGAGGCACTCTGGGTATCGCTATTCGTCGAGGGGAAATACCAGGGCTCAGAGACTTTCTACTACAAACCCACCCTGATAAAAACGACAACTACGAAACTAATCTGGTAAAATTCAAAGGATTTTAGAAGAAATGCCACATGGAAAGGACACAAATCATTACAAATCTAAAAATCCTGAATATTTCTTTTTCTTTTTGGATGTGTTTCAGGTGAGACAGCTCTGGGAACACACATTTCAGTGTAAATTCAATCCAGCCAAAGGGGAAGAAGATGATAAAGCTCAATGCGCTGGTGATGAAGATCTTGAACAGGTTGAGACTGAGCTTTTGGATGTGTCCAACCTCAGACCTGAGTATAACGTTTACAAAGCGGTGTATGCTTTGGCTCATGCTCTGGATGACATGCTGCATTGTGAGCCAGGCAAAGGACCCTTTGTTGATCGGACCTGCGCAGCTCTGCAAAGTCTGGAGCCATGGCAGGTGTGACATCAAATTATGCTGCAAATAGCTGATCTTGCGCTCGGGACAATAGAATAAACATCAAGTCAAGATTTCTGATGCATTGTAGATTTTCATGAACGTGTGCTTGAGGTTTTGTCGTTCTTTTCGTCCTTTTGTAGCTTTTGCACTATTTACAGAAAGTCAATTTCACCACACCGTTTGGTGATCAAGTGTCGTTTGATGAAAATGGTGACGCCTTGCCTATATACGATGTCATGAACTGGGTGTGGCTCCCAGATGGAGGAACCAAAATCCAGAACGTTGGCGAAGTGAAGAAGTCTGCCTTCGGAAGGGAAGAGCTCGTACTTAAGGAAGACCTAATCTTTTGGAACTTTGAGTCAAAAAAGGTGACTTCTTCTTAGCATTTAAATTGTTGTTTAAATGTAGGTGTGTGCAAATGAGGAGTGACAGATTACATCTCCTACTTCCAGCCACCCCAGTCAGTATGCAGTGAAAACTGTCCACCAGGTAAACGGATGGCAATAAAAAAGGGTCAGCCTGTTTGCTGCTTTGACTGCATTCCCTGTTCTGATGGAAAGATCAGCAATGCATCTAGTAAGTGTTATTATTTTTGCCTTTAGGCAAAAACACATACTGTGCATAGAAATGTCAGTTTCTTCCTCTTTTTCAGATGTTAGAGAGTGCATCAGTTGTCCAGAGGATTTCTGGTCCAGCCCCCAGCGAGATCACTGTCTCCCTAAAGAAACAGAGTTCCTTTCCTACCATGAACCACTTGGGATTTGTTTGACAACTACTTCACTACTGGGAACATTAATCTGCGCTGTTGTTCTGGGGATCTTCATCTATCACCGCAGTACACCGATAGTACGAGCCAACAACTCAGAACTGAGCTTCCTGCTCCTGGTGTCACTCAAGCTGTGCTTCCTGTGTTCTCTGCTGTTCATCGGACGACCCAGACTGTGGACATGTCAACTCAGACACGCAGCGTTTGGGATCAGCTTTGTGCTTTGCGTCTCGTGCATCCTGGTCAAAACCATGGTGGTTCTGGCTGTGTTCAAAGCCTCCAAGCCAGGAGGGGGAGCCAGTCTCAAGTGGTT
>CAEGAE010077232.1:0-14563 GCA_903067095.1 Girardinus metallicus
TATATATATATATATATGTATGAATCATCATATATATATATGAGTACTGGATCATCAGTTAAGAAAGCTGTTGATGAATCAATGATTAAAACTAGTTTTTATCATTGATTCATCATTTTCCAGTTGTCCATTGTTAGGAATTCACAGAAGGCATTGGGGGGAGTTGTGGTTATGGATGATAAATATGATCTAAAGGCAGGAGGTCACTCATTTCTGAGTTTGTATTATCAGAAGTGAAAATTTCTCAACATTCAAAGGATTCGACTGATACAAACAGAGATAAGAACTGCCAGGACTGAAATGGAGTTTGATTGTAAAATGGAAGCAGGAAGCATGTATGTTTGCTCGTATTTATGTACTTCTGCATTTTTAAATTTTGTCTGTTTGAAAAAGGGTTAAAGCTCAGTTTGACACTTCGCCAGTTCGTACTCTTATTTCATAAGCGTCACCAAGCTGGCTCATACACTTAGACCATAGCACATCAGTTTGTTTTTGTTTGTAGTTAGGTAATTTTATCAAACATGACAATAAGTAGCTATAAAATAAAGTCGGTTTGAACTCTGCATTACAACACAATTCAGTTTAAACTCTTTGTCGCCCAGTTGACTAATTCTGAGGGACTTCCGCTTGGAAGAGATTATTTTTCAGAGTCATAAAGCCACATTTATCACAGTAGACTATTAGTATTGTATTGGGAAAAAAAACCTTTAAATAATCAGTTATCAGAGCAGTGACCAAACATCCCACTGATGGGTAGAAATTGACACATTGTCAGGAAATAAATGTAAATCGATGAAGTTTTAATTCTGTGTATGAAAAAAAATGAGGTTCATAGCAAACAAAACTGATGAAGTATGAAATGAAAAGGAGGTGAAAGGAAAATCAGCCCAACTAATATATAATGGCTACTGATCAAGTTTATGAAACATTTATTTTACACGTACAAAGTAGAAGTAGGAAGTAGGGAGTAGAAAGCGAGTACCAAATGTGGATGTAAACTGATCCAAAAATTATATCAACCTGAGCGTAGAACAAATACGGCACTGAGAGCAGCTTCATCTGTGTATTTTTTATGTACCTACATTTTTCAGTGTTAAAATATTTCATGGTAACACAGAAACACTTAAGCACTTTGTCTTCAGCAGACATAGAAACACTGGCCTTCCATCGCAAATACTCGTCCAGAGTCACTTTAAGATTGTCTCCTTTGAAAGCTTTCACGTCTTTGGACCTCCCAGACGGGGAAACAGTGCTCTTTGTGTGCCTCAACATAACAGATAAATTGTATTCCCAAAGACGATGACAGGGCAGATCCCTATTGTCTATAGCAACAAGCTTCTTTTTAAGAACAACAATCCCCCGTGACCTCTTATCGCCTACATTGTTGTTTATGTGCCTTTCCGACCAAATGTGTACCTTAAGGAAAATAGGAGTTTGTTGTTTGGTCTTTTAGCGGAAAGCTTCAAGTTAATCATACGTTCACCGGCCGGGTGGTGTACAAAATGTAACCAGCTGTTACCTAGACAGCCCCCAAAACACCAGCAATGTTTTCCCTGCTCAGAAACCTTTCCTGCTTCCCCATGGTCAGCACTTGAACTCTGAGATCAAGGAATCAGCTAAGTGATGTATTAACAAGTTAAAGTCACACAGAAGACCCACACAGTACCTCAGCAATTTCTGGAAAATGACTCACAAGCAGAAAAATAACCCCCAGTTTACAGATGCAAAAATGCAGGTGCTTGTGTTTGATACGCCGTTAAACGATGTACCAAGAGTAAAGCATAGCTTGCGATTGTTCGTTTTGCATCGGGAAAACCAAACTGTCTCTGACTTCCATCAAAAACAAAGATGGATAAATCTCAATGGGCTTCATTCAGAGCCAGGCAGGTCCCTGGACACAAAGGATCATTGTTGAATGGATCCCTCACCATGCCGCTTCGGATACCAAGATTGTAAAAACCCCTTTCTTCCACAAGCCTAAACTCGCAAAGTTGGGTCCCTGAGTGACTCACCTGCTGCAGGAGACGTCCGGTGAGAATCTCTGTGATTTGCTTCAGTCTATACCTTCACTACTGAGGCTGGTTGGCTGTTGCTGTGGGAGAACACAGTGAGGTCACAGGAACACAAGATCGCTCTGTCTTCAATAAAAGACCCAGAATATGTTCACTGTCTCCTTAGTTTCCCTCTGCCTTTGTCACTCTGTTGCTCACAAAAGAGCTTCGGGAGTACTTTCTAAGCAGTATCATGTTATTTTGAGTCTTCTGACTGGTTATAGCTACTAGGAAGGGGAGAGTGGGTGGAGTGGGTGTGACCAAAGCAGCTGAGTAATAACACATCACCATGGAGCTGGATCCTTTCAACTCCAGAGGGAGGGAGAGGAGGAGGAAGGGAAAACTCACCTGTGCGCCGCCACACAACCTCACCTGTAGCGGGCATGCAAATGACCAAACAGCATGCAAACGATGAAAACATATCTGTCTGCTTTTCAATGGGCTCCATGAAACACAGCTTTAGTTTCAGACAGACGTTTTAGGAAATATTCGACACGTTATCTATTAGACCGGACCTGTAAATTTTGAATGCACAACCAAAAGAAAAGAGAAGTTCATGGTGTCATGATGGAGTATTAGATAGCAAGTTGTCTGTTTTTTTTTTTATTACCATTGAATGTACCCACTGGCTCTTTTTATCTTTTTTTGTTCGGCTCTCCCAAAAATAGCAAAATCAACTGCTATTACTGCGGTTGAATTGGTTGGGAATGGGAAGGAAAGGGGTATTTTCTTTCCCATAGAAAGTTCCCCTGGTCCGGAGTTCTGTTTTAGCTGTGTGTCTTTCTGGGATGAAGCCACTCGGGGAGTGGCAACTGCCATTAACTTTGTGTGCTCTCCTTGTTCTTCTCTTTCATAAAAAGTACCCCTGGTGCACTGTTTCCCCTTAAATCTCTAGACGTCTGACCTGGTTCTGCCAGAAGTCTCTTCTCATGGAAAATAAGTCCTACTGGGATTGGGCGAAATGGACTTTTGATAATGCTGAAAGTTACAATAAGAGCTATTTGTTGCTTCTTTTTTCAGGTAACTTTAGGTATGACACAGCGATAACAGCCCCACAAACAAATACAGCTCTTGGAGGGGTTTAAAAATCATCAATTTGAATTTGTCGTGACAGTGATTCATGAGAAGTCTTATCACAACAAGAAATTTATCGTGATAAATGATAATCGGTATGATAAATGCCTGCTTTCTACTTTGATCAAATTCTTATTCAGCATATAGGATCACAGTGAAAACAATGGCTTAATGCAATCAGCTCGGCTTCCTTAGACAACTTTCTACCAACTTTAAATAATTTGATTATATTCAGATGGAATACAATTTGATTTAAACCTGACAGTACCACTGTTATTGATTTTTTTTTTCCCTGCTTTTGATTTTTTTTTTTTATCCCAATCGGATTGATTTGAATGGCATTTGAATTGAGTTCCACGCCACATGGATAAGAACTAAATTTACTCGTCCTGAAAAGTGCATTAAAATTGCTTTGGTTTTCAGCTGCTGCTATATAAACAAAGTCAACTATATATTACTTTGAATTCAACCTCATGTGTTGCAACAAATACAACATCGTCATTCTATATATCCAAAACAGAACGGAGGAAAGTGGTCAAACGGGTTAAATTAGCAAACAACACAAGCCGGGATGGGATTGTCTTTCCACAGGGAGGGAAAAGAAAGAAAGAAAGAAACTGTTTGCCTTGATGACGTTTTGGAGGTTTGATCATACCTTAGGGTAGGAAAAAGTTCTGCTTGATGTATTATCCACACCATGAAAAGAGTTCTGCTCTTTTATTAGATTTGTGCACATTTAGACGCATGGCTTCCAGCAGTGAAATTAAGTGGAAGACAATCTTTTTCCCTTTTTTTTTTTTGTTGTATATTGATGCAGTATATTCATTATTGTTGTGCGCTTTTCTTATCAACTATGTACAAAGCATATAGGCCTTACACTTGTATTTAAGGAAGTAACACCTTTTACAGGAAACAGTTGTTCATCCAGTTGAAGTCAAATATTTTTATACACTGTAAAAAAGGGCCCATCTTTTTTTTTTTTGTTCCGTTTTTGTTTCAGTCTAATTTTAAATCGGACTGAACGCTTTCCGGTTTTGACAGAATGATTTCAATTTGCAAAATGCCAAAATAGTGAAAGAGAGAGAATTTGTTCTGGGTATCCTTCAGTGATTTAGTGGAACTTTAGTCCGTTCCTCCTGACAGAACGTGTGTAAGCGAGTTCAGCTGAGCCTGTCGATCTTTTTGAAGGATGAGGTTAGAGTTTTGTGACAAAGACATTGACTTTGTTGTAACTAAGACACTTTGTTGCTAATCACGAGGAAAACATTTGTGGCCAATCTTTAACTCAGGGTGATATTTGATGTTACTGCCACTGCGGCACTCTGTTTCTGGGATGATGTTCTCCAAACGGTCATTACGGCCAAACACTTAAACTCTTCATTCATCAGACTGTAAAACATGTTTGCAAAAACTACGATTTTTGTTATTCCGTGATCTGGCTTTTCTTTTTTTTCTTTTTAACTATTTACTTTTGTTCTGAGTTCATGTCTGGAACAAAGAACCCGTCTATTTCTTGGAACACTTTGATCACTGGATACCTCTTGGTTTTTGTACTTGGATGTAATTGTTTGTACTGATGAAAGTAAAATGGATGTGTATGTGAACCGGGCTCACGGAGGTCCACGGCTTTCTTCTTGATGTTTTGTCCGATTTCCTCACTTTTTTTTTTGTCCCATGATGTCACACCAGAAGCAGTGTTTTAGATGTGCTGTCTTAAACAGATCAGGTGTTGTGAGTTAACCTTTCAGTGCCTTATATAGACCTGACATCAACATCTAGACTACTCCCAAGTTGCTTAAAGTCACAGCTGTGTGCAAATGTCTAAATTTGAAGGAAGTAACACGTTCAGTCATTTACAAACTTATTTTGTTAATCCTAAAATAGAAAAAGATTTAATGGTGGACAATGGGAGGGGAGGATTTGTGTGTTTTTCCCACAGTGTAGGTAGATATCTGGTTTCATATTTTGAAGTGACCCATCCGGTTTGACTTGGTGAAAATCAGGCTTTTAAATAGCCTTTAGCCTCCTGGACTTTGACCTAATCATCCTGTAGTTACTGTGTTATAGTTTAACTTTTTCAACTAACAAATGCCATAGAACTCCATAAACATGACCATTAAACTAAGCGGAACAGTTCATTTGTAAAAAAGGAAAGAAATTTATTTTTTTTTTCTGCTTGATGTATTCATCGCACTACAAGTCCATATTTACTTGTAGTGCGATGAAGCCAAACACAATCAAAACGGATACCTGGAGCACATCACTCAGAATAATCACTCCTCTTTCAGTGGCAGGTACAGCTGGCCCCGCACTCCTGTTTTCACACTTGTCTCAATTTAAGGGGTATTTAGAAAGAGCTAATAACAGAACAAACTATTTTGTTTTATCTGTAAGGTACTCCTGGTAAAGTATTTTGTGTTCAGTTGTTTCTCTTTCGGTGATGAGGGGATTGAAGTAGAGCTTACTGTGATCGACTTTCCTCCGTTTTTTTTCCCGTAGAAAGCAACCCTGGCTCAGTGCTTTTGTATTCTCCTCTGTACCTTTTCTTAAGACGCCATTACATCAACAAGTCCCTCCAGTATTTCACAAAAATTCACACAAAATCATCAGACCCCCACATTTTTTCTCAAAACTGGCCAATGACTTTTGGTTTAAGTGACTGCTGCCTCAAGTTCTAGTCTGTGACCAATACGATTAATAAAAAGTCACATTTAACAATTTATTAGCACAAATATCGTACAAATTAGTTACAAATATTTCTAAATTAGCACCACAAAATGTGTAACTTTGATTGTAGGAAAAACACAAAAACTATCACAAAATCCTGGATGGACTGATCAGTGTGACAAGATGGTCGATATTCAATTTCAAGAAACACTTATTGAATACTAAACAGCTATTTATCGATGATTTAACAATTTAATGGGTTTTATCAATACATTCTGGCACCACAGGCCATTTAAGAACATTCAAACTTTTGATAAGGCCTAAAAGGAAAATGAGTTTACACCCTAGTCTAGAAGGTGCACCTGGCACACTTCCTTTTTCACCCATCTCTCTCCCTATGATTCGTTTGTGCTGGACCCCTCGGCTGCGTTTCCTTTTAAACAAGCGAGGCAATTTTGCTGAAATCTTGCACACACACGACTGCAACTCCAACATCCACGACTGATTTTATGATTTTAGGAGTCATGGTGTTTTTAGGACGAGACGCACACATTCCCAGGAGAGATTTATGAGACAGAAGCACACTGCAGCATGTAAAGGGAAGGAAAAATATTTAGCGTTAAAACATTTTATAAAAAAAACTCGCAACGTAACGGATTGATACCAAAATGCAAAAGTGCATTTATTTAGGTGATGGAACAGAGAAAGAACAAGATGGATTTTATGGCTGTTTTCCTGAGACGAGTTGCTGAGCTCATACATTTATGCGATACACTGACACTGCTCATGTGACCCACCACTTCCCTATAATTAAAACATAATGTAACGGTTTAGCTGCTAAAGTCACGGTCAGGTCCTGAAACAGCCATTGGTTGTTCACCAGACCTCTGTCACACTTTAATATGAACCAGCCACATTGGTTTACAAACAGAAACCTTTCCTAGTTGGATATTACAGAATATTAAAATTACTCTTTTCTGTTTTAGCTGCTTAAACACAAACAATACAAAAGAAACCAAAACAAAATCCTCCAATTTCTAGAATTGCTTAGACTTTCACAGATTAGGATTCACTTCATTTTCGACAATAAGGCATCCCGGCGTGGCCTCCACATGTCAGTATGTGATGTTCAGGAAAAACACAGAATCTGAATCACCTCCCTGAAAGTAATAGTTACTGCTGTAGTCAATAAGGTAGTTAGTGGTTATTAAGAACATGTGGAGCCTCCTTCGCATTTTTCTCTGTGGAAATCCCACAGCACCTTCTACTCTGCGACAGCCTGTGTCCTGCACCGCTGCTGGTCCGCCTCATTCCAGCTTCATCCCAGCGATGAGATGCTCCCTGTAACCAGGCATTAGCCGTGCGGATCCGAGGAGAGCCTCCGTTTGCCCGCGAGTCGCCACCCCCCGCACCCCGCCTCTCAGGTCGCCTGCTTTTCCGGGTGGCTCTTCAGTTTATGGAACTTAACGCTGTCCAGCTTCTCGAACCTCTTGTCGCAGAACTCGCAGGTGAAGTTGTAAAGCGCCTCGGGCGTGTGCTTCTTCATGTGCCAGTTCAAGGACGCACGCTGGCGGCACTGGTAGCCGCAGATCTCACATCTTCACACAGGAAGGCGGAGGGAAAAGAAAAGATAGGTCTTATGATCATGTGGGTGCAATCTGAGAAAGTATTCAACCCCTTAAATCTGTTCCTTTGAGGTTCTGTCATGCTGCAACTGTAAACGTCCACGTATTTTATGTGATGGATCAACACACAGAATGTAATAATAGAAACATTATGCTCAGGTAAATGTTCCTGTTCAACCATTTTTGGTCTGGATAGAGTAGCAGAGGCAGATTAAGAAACTGGATGAATATAACGGGAAACATTTAAATATATTGTATATTATCTTGCAGTAAAACAAAAACCCAAACAAATATCACATCCTCTTTTCTATGTATACATTCTAAATTTTCACATTCTAACATTCCATGGTCACATTTCTATATATTGTACGAAGAGGTCGGCTGATAAAGATCGGACATCAGCCAATACGTCACAAAACCGATAGTTTCTACCGTGGCGAAGGTCTGAAAATCAACTGCCGTCTACTTTTGCTTTGCTGCAAACGGGGCCTGACTGACCAGCCCACGTCTGCATGCGAGTGGTTGACACACTGGTCACCCAGGTGTTGCCAACATATCGACTTTTTTGTCATTGTGCAGACAATGAACAATCTGTATCGGCCAAAATCGGAATCAGTAGGTCAGGCCTTTCAAAGATCAGTGACCTGCCAGAACACTGTAACCGCTGCAACCCTGGTCATGAGGCGTTTTAAAGTATTCGTCGGTAACAGCAGGATTTGACACCAATAACTCACTGAAGCGGCGTTTCTCCTGTATGTGTCCGCCTGTGGACCTCCAGATGATTCTTCCGCTTAAATGACTTTCCACATGTCTCACAGATGAAATCTCTGACCCCTGTAGACACACACACACACACACACACACACACACACAGAAATTCATGTGCTGGTCTCTCAGGAAGCAGTTCATTAGGACGTGTGTCTCTGATGTGTTCACAGCCCACCTGAGTGGATGATCATGTGACGGTGCAGGTGGTTGGACAGGTAGAACTTCTTTCCGCAGCCGGGGTGAGGGCAGACCTTGGTCCTTCCTTTCCTGTGAACTAGATTCACGTGATTCTAGACAACAAACGGTTACTTTTAATCTTCCCAGGGAAGTCCAGGTAATCGATAAAGAAAGAACGGGTTGAGGCGTTTTACCTGAAAACTGCTGATGGCTACGTAAACTTGACTGCAGCCTTCGTACGGACAGTGGAACATCTTGAGCATGCCGTCGGCTTCGATGACCGGCCCGCGCCTGTTTCTCTTTGACCTGAAACAGAAGAAAAAAAAACGACAGGGAGTCACCTGGACTGCAGGATCCGCCAACGCCACGAACGTCAGCAGTTTGACCGCCACGTACCGGCCGAGACTCCGCTGCAGCTCTCTGCTGCTGCTCAAATCCAGGTTATCAGAGTTCTGGGCCAGCTGCGCTTCACTCAAACCTGCAGAGAATTGGAGGGATTAGAACATGTTTCGGAGCGTTCAGCTCCCTCTGGGACTTCCGTCGCATTTGTCCCGTTTACAAGAACGCCAGGTCCAGGACTTCACCAACTCAAATCTACAGTTTTTCTAAGACGTTTTTAAAAACCGTTATGACATTTAAGATCTGCATGGCAACAGAAATGTACAAGAGGAAAACAAATATTTTATGTAGTAGTGCTGTGCTTTTGAAAAGGATGAATGTGGAATTGTAAGGGCTGGTAAAAGAAGTGAGCCAGAGGTGACGATGAACGTCAGCCAGCAAACCGGCGATAAATTTACACTTATCTACACTGGCCTCCAGATAGATGCAAAAAAGCTAGCTACCATGGGTATATCTGCTCCACTGTTGTATCAACCTCCCAGACCTCTCAGGTTCTGGTTCTGCTCTGCATCCCCAGAACCAGATCCAAACGAGGAGCAGCAGCATTCAGCTTCTATGCACCACAAATCTGGAACAAACTGCAAAACTGCTGAAACACTGACTTCCTTTAAATCTAGACTAAAGACCCACCTGTTTGGAGTTGCCTTTGAAACATAAAGGATTAAGGATTTAATGATGGCACTTGACTCAGTGTAATGTTTCGATTGTTGATTCTATATTGCATGAGTGTTTTTAATGATGTAAAGCACTTTGAAATGCCTTGTTGCAGAAATGTGCTATACAAAGAAAATTCGAATGATTGATTGCAGCTAGTTATCGGTAGCCTCCACCGCCTGAAGTCACAGAATGCAATGAAGATGCTTGACATAAAAGACAAACAAAAACAGCATGGAATGAGATCAAAGTCCTGCCACGACAAAATGCAAGACCTGTGATTAACATATTTAAGGCCAAATTAGATTTTTAGTGAACTAGAGTGAATTTAAGGAAGCTCAGAGACGCTCAGTACAATCTGCCAGTTTTCTCTGTTTGATTTCAAACTAGCTTTAGCATCCTGTATTCACAATTAGCTTGGCCAGCTTTCATATCTGTGTCTATATTCTAGAGTCTCTTTCTGACAAACTGAAAACAACCCACAAACTTTGCTCGTCTTTCAAGCATAGTACATTGCGCATGTTGCTGATGTAAAAACAGCAATTTGTAGGTCACACCCCTTATTTCTGTCATCCCATCTGCAAGACCTGAAAGCTCACACAGCCATGATCTGACTACACTTATATGATGTAATTAATTTAATGGAGGTTTATGCTTTCGCATTTATAGTTGAATGACGATCTGAAGAGGCCTTGAGATTTCCGAGAGGCTTAAATCCATCATGTTTGGTGACAGACGGTGGCTGACAGCTCAAACAGAAAATTTGCCGTGATTCATTCAGCCTTCCTGTTAGCTGCCGAAAGTGTTGATGTCTAACGACCCGGAAACTTCGGAAAATAAAATGTTTTTTTTTTTTTTTTTTTTTTTTTTTTTTAAAAACAGCTTCTCACATCTGAGGTTTCTGACTACGTTTCGTAACACTTCAGATGAGCTAAAAACAACTAACTGGTTCTTCTTTGCTCAGTAATGCCTTCCACACTGATGGTTGTTACCATGATTAGATAAGATGCATTTATTGATCAAAAATAAATAAATCTAAAGGTAGTTTTAAGAACTGAATATTACTAACATATGTCATGGCAAAACTTTGTTTTTATTTCAATCAATCAAGTAATCAATCAACTTGACCTATAAAGCACCCTTCATGTCGGATTCAGCTCGCTGGAAACGCATAATAAAGGGTGTTTCTGAACTCGGTTTGAACCGTCCAAATACCAGAGTTGTGAATTAACTCCCCTTTCCTCCCTTCTTTGTAAGAGGGCTGGTGGATATTAAAAGCGATGCACTTTTTTCCCGGGAGTCTCAACGGTCAGTTCTTTCTCTGCTTGACCCGAGATTAAAATACAAATCACAATGCATTCTGTGTCGTTCTTGATTCGTTTATTAACTGAAACAATGTCTCATATCAAAATAAGATTTTATTTATTTATTTCCTTAACACATCAAGCTACGCTTTCTTCGTCTATGTATTGCACGAAACGAATAACTAACTTAATGGCTCAGAAAGAAACGAAACAAACCAAACCCTGGTCAGTTCCTCAACGGTTTTCAGGAGCCCAGACTGTAACAACCATGAAGACATAATTTGCATCCAGCGTTCCGGATCCACCATAAAAGGCTCTCTGACGGCTCCGGCTGGTTACTAATCTCCAAAGACCCAAAACGAGGATGCTTACTGCTCCCGGAAAACACAGCGGGGAAAAATTCACACTGATAATTTTTAACCAGAAATTGCAGAGCGCTGATTAACGGGAAAGAACCGAAACCGTCTGGACATTATTCCCCTGGTCACAACTGTGGAATGGCGTTTAATTTTTGTGGATACACTCTAATTAGAAACTGAGGTAACTGATTTACTAAATGTCGGGAGGGAAGCGTTTTGCTGCTGCGCTCCACTGCCCTCCATATGCTGATAAGGACATAATGAGACCTCAGGCAACAAAATGTAATGATTCAGATAGAACAATGGATTTTCTAAGGTCTTTTTGGGAAAACAAAAACAGAGAAGCTGTTACTTTCTCAAGAGTAATAGTCCAAGCTTAAAAATCCATAATGTTTCCTTAAAATAAAAGAAATTTCCAGCAAAAACTCCATCTGGTTTTCCTTGGAAATATTTACTACCTGTCAGGGAATCTTCCTCTGGCGCGTCTCGGATTTTGAAGTCAGGCGAACACAGCTGGTTGTAGGCGACGCCGCCAATCACAGTGCAGGTGACTTCCTCCATGTTTCCACTGCCCACGTTGAGCTGGACTCCTTCTGACGCCAAGGCCTCATAGCTGGGACCAGTGATGATGATCAACTGGGAATGGAAGGAGGAAGACAAAGCAAAGATTTACGGGGGTTCTGCATTTCATAATCCCACTTTTCTAGACTTCACTTTGCAGAACCATCAGTGCTTTGTGTTCATTGAGAAATATGAAATGCTGAAGTTCACTTTGAATTTATGGAGGAAGTTTTTTACAGCGGAAAAAGAACAAAAGTCATAAGGAAATAACTGAGAGAAACAAGAAAACATGGAAGAAAAAAGTAAGTGAGCAAGCAAGAAAGAAAAAGAGGAAGAGAAATGAAGAAAACAAGAAACAGAATGAAAGTAATAAAAGAGAAAAAAAGGCAAACAAGAAAAAAAGAATGTGAACAAGGAGGAAAGCAAGAAAATGGAAGCAAACAAAAGAAAAAGAAAAAAAAAAGAAAACAGAAATATAATATAGAAAACAAGTAAGACAGAAGGGGGAGCAAAGGGAAGAGGGACAAGGGAGGAATGGAAGGAATCAATGACAAGAAAAAAATTTTTATAGAGAACAGACATGAGGAAGAATGTGAAGAGGAATGGAATGGAGGAAGGAAATTAAGAAAAAAAAATCATTAAGAAAATCCACCTCTAGGCTATTTTAGACAAACCTGGCCTTAAGAGGAGTGAGAGCGCTTTTACTAGCCTGGTGGCCCGCCAGGCTTATCATACACCGGGGGAAACGCTGCATGGTCCTTAAGTAACAAGCAGTTCTTGACATGAGGTGCAGCCCTACCTGGGAGCCTTCCAACGCCGTCCGCTGGTTGGGAAGTTTGCAGCCGGCCGCCGCCGCCGTCGTCTGCAGAGGCTGAGGCTGGAACAGTTGGGTCTGATCCTCGGCCTGCGCAGGCGGCGGGTCGGACGTCCCCAGATGAGAACTCAGAGCGACGGATCCATTCAAGCTCTGGTTGTCCTCGTTCGTTTCGTCGGGTAAAGACGCTTCTGCTGCTGTGTCATAGTCGTAATCGGGCGCTAAAGTCCTCAGCTTCTCTCCCTCTCCTTCCTGTTCTGTACCTCCGTCCACATCCTTCAGCGCTGCTCCCTCCTCTTCCTCAGCAGAGGCAGAGTGTAAAGACGCCGCGTCCCAGGCAGGTTGTCCTGTCAGCGCAGATGAAGCTTCCATCTTTGGCTGCTGGGTTTGGCCTCCATCATCTTCCGTCTGGTTTGGGACATCAGTTAGCTCATCTAAACAAAACAAAACAAATAAAAAACATCAACGGCTTTGAAGAATAAATATGATTTAAACAACAAGGACTTCTTCAGGTACTTACAATTGAGGCACTATATGGAAGAACTATTAAAAAAGATCAATTTAATTGAGTTGGAATTTGGTATAGTTAAGATGTTTATTTCAGCAAATGAATCAAACTTGGGGAAGAAAATAATTTCTAAATTGTACATAGGATTGGAAAATTTGAAGAAAAGCAATACAACATATATAAAAGTAAGATGGGAAAAAGATGCTAACTGTGGGCTTTCTCAGAAGAACTGGGAGGAGATATGTGGGCAACAATGGAGAACATCTTGTTCCCTTTTGTGGAGAGAGTTTGGCTGGAAGAATATTGTAAGATATTTCAGTACACCAGCACAAACAAAATACCGAGATACAAGATGTTGGAGGCAGTGGGGAAAAGACAGAGCGGGTCACTTCCATGTGTTTTGGGATTGTGCCTACATGGCACCCTATTGGCAGGATGTAAAGAGTTGGGTGGATAAGGTGCTGGAGGTGACTATCCCACTCACATTTGATGATCTGTACATGGGGAGAGGGGTGGAAAGACTAACAAGTGCAGCTGATAAATATATATATATAGGATTATGTTGGTAGCAAGCAAAAAAGCCATTACTAGGAAGTGGCTGAAGGCAGAAGCTCCTAAAAGGGAAGATTGGGTTGAAGTAATGCATAATATTTATATTATGGAAAGGCTGACTTTTTCTATCAGATTAGAGTCTGGAAAATTTAAAAATTATTGGAAAAAGTGGCAGGGTTTTATTTCACCATGGAGATCAGACTTTGTTGATTAATATTGTGGGTTTAGGTTCCCTTAAAGAACTACAGACTGTAAATAGTTTGCTTACAGTACATTTTTGAGGAGAAGAGATTTTAAATTGTGTTGATTTGGAAGAGAAGAGTGGATAAGAAAACCAAATTTTCTTCTTTTTTTTATTATTTTATTTAGCAAGTGTTTTGATAGATTGGATATTATCAAGACTAGCAAAGTTGCTCTGTCCAATGCAGGTACAGAATATATGTGCAGCTTCGTTTGGATGATATGTATGGAACATTTGGAAAAAAAAACAACAAAAAAAACTGTAAAATCTGTATGTACACTTGTATGGAAAAAATATTTTCAATTAAAAAGTGCAAATATAAAAAAAAAAAAGAAAAAAAAAAAGCCTTAGCTAGTTTAACTTTAGAAAGTAAAAACCTTTAGCATCAAATTCTGATTACGTTAGGTCAACATACAGAGTGCTATAAACCATAACACTACTTTTCAATCAATACATCAGACATATTGTTTCTAAATCTTTAAACAAAGCTACCTCTTCTTCCTTGATGTACTGTGTGTCAAACTCAAGGCAGTAAAACTCGATGGGAAAGGAGGAGAGGTTTTTCACTGTGACCTCAGATTTTGATTCCGTGCTAAAAGGAAGACAGGGTCCGAGCTCCAGTACAGATGGGCAGAACTCGAGGAGTGCTTCTTCAGCTTGACCCTGAACTGTAATGAAAACCTGCTCAGTGCTGTCTGCGACATGGATCACCAACCGTCTGTTGTATGAACCCTGGAAAAAAAAAACAGTTTTCAAACATTCTTATATTAGTCCTGTTACACTTGCTGTTGCTTAAACAAGAGTATTGG
>CAEGAE010077234.1:0-10571 GCA_903067095.1 Girardinus metallicus
TGGTGGAGCATGGTGGGATATGATGGAGCATGGTGGAGCATGGTGGGATATGATGGAGCATGGTGGAGCATGGTGGGATATGATGGAGCATGGTGGAGCATGGTGGGGTATGATGGAGCATGGTGGAGCATGGTGGGGTATGATGGAGCATGGTGGGATATGATGGAGCATGGTGGAGCATGGTGGGATATGATGGAGCATGGTGGAGCATGGTGCATGGTCGGGTTTGGTGACTGTTGTGAAGTAGATATGTCATGAACAGTGTGATGCTGGCATTAAGTTGCCTTGTTCTGTTTCTTCTATCTATCCCTATCAAATTCAGTAAAGTAAAAATAAAACATGCAGAACATATTCAGATCATCATTAGATCTTCCGCATACAGATAAAAAAAAAAACATTCAAAACCTTTTTTATTCTCCAAAACAAACAATCACGCTACCAGATGTAATGAATAATGCTGGCATGCAGCATCGGTGCAAGACTCACTCTTGTTGCACAATCACTGTGTAGACTGTTTTGACATCTTCAGTCTGAGCACCAACCACGTCCCACTTGCAGTTTAAATATTTGGAGATTAATTTCCCAACCTGTTCTGCCACACAGGTCAGGTTCTCCACTCTCCGAGGTGGATCTGGTGTTGGGTCAAGAAGAGAGACCTCAAATTAGCAACCAACTACAGATCACCTTGTTTATAGTCAGAAAAACAGATCTACAAATTAGGACTGCACAGTATTAGAAAATGAGGTTATATGTGAGAGTATTTGGAAATGTTGTGATAATCACATGATCAAGCAAAGACCTTTGTAAGGGCTAGGGCTCCAAGTTTAAAATGGTCACATACAAAAAGTTCTTAAAACACCACAACAACAACGGAAGAACAGATATTAGTCAAGAATCTGCAGAGTAAATGTAGTGCATGCTCCCTGATGGGTTCAGTGTTGTTGTTGAGGGGCTGCTGCTGCTCATAATGCTGGAGAGCTGTTTTCATCTGAGACTATGTTTGTTAAAAAGATCGTAGGAGAGATGGACACTAATTATGAACTCATCAATGCGATGAATGCATCTTTAGTTGCATTCATCTGCCATGGTAGTGTTGAGGAATGTTGTGCTGCTTCTCTATGCAGCACAACAACTGCTGCTGGTGTTCTGACTAAAACCAGGAAGTTAGAGAACATCACCCAGTTCTAAGTCCTTCCACTGAGAGAATAAACTTTAAAATACTCTTAGTATTTTAAAGTTTATAAATCACTGAAGGGCTTGGCACCACAATTTATTAAAATGCCCTATAGGCAACAAATAACCTGCCTTTCCTTGGATTGTTCTGTCATGATGCAAAAATATTAATAACATTTCACAAGCAGTCTGTCCTGTTACTGTGTGGAAAACTGGGTACAGTTCTTTTTTGGAAAAATCTTTTTTAATAAAGAACCAACTTTGTATCAGTTCCTTATTGGCTTCATCAACATAATGTTTTATGTAACATTATGTAATATGTTACATAAAACATATTACATATGTTTTATGTAATATAGTACAGCTAGAGACTGTGACCATTATACAATTAAATTGGTAGCTATCATTATTGCAACCTATGGGTTTTTTTGACATGCATATTGCTTACAGTGATATTGTGATAATAAATGTGCACCCCTATTGTGTAGTTGTGGTAAACCATTAGCTGACCACAACTACACACACATTGACTGGTAATCAAATTATAAGAAAAAAGGCTAAAAAAAAAAAACTTGACCCCTTTCCATGTAGGATTTAAAAACATGGGACAAGTTTCATATTGAGCAGAGTAAACTTACAGGCTTTCTTCAGGAAGATCCCATGAATAAATTTGCTTTTATTCATGGAAACGTAGGGGGAGTTTTTCTTGCATTTACACAAAAGCCACTCAGATTCTTCACCGCTGATGAGGATGGTCACAGCTAGTGCTGATTCATTGATCTTGATGTAGTTTTTTTCAGGTACAACGGATGATTCTGAGAGATTCCAGTAGAGATTGTCGGCAGTGACTTCAACTGTGTTGACGATCACGCATGTAGCCGTGAAGTTAGTACCGATCTCCACCACTGGAACATGAGGAGCAGTCACCAGATGGGTGCGAAATTCTGCAGAAGGAAAAAAAACATTGAAACCATTGTCAATACGTGACAGCCTCTGAGGTCATTTCTGAACTGCAAGATTATTAATTCCACAGTGCAATATGTTTTCAGAAAAAATACAACAAAAAGTTTCTCCAAATGACTTTTGAAAACCTAAAAAGCATGACTACAGCAGTCTGTTGGTAAGAACTGCCAGACAAATGGCTGAAGGCTGATGTTAGCTTGGTCAGATGTGCAAAGTTTAAGAGAAATTTGTCAAACCTTTATTTCTGCTCAGATAATAAAAAAAAAAAAAAAACAAATATTAGCTTCTCACAAAATATTACTATGACATCATAGCAAGGAAAGAAAAGTTTTAATACAGAATGTGGCCATGTCCATGTACAGCACAGCATCTGTATTCAGCCTTTTGGCATAAATTATTGCATCAATGCAGTGTAGCATGGAAGAGATCAGTCTCTGGCTCCCTTACAGTGGAGCAGAGGCCAGGTTGTTTTTAATAATATTCTAATTTTCTTAGAAACTTTCTAACTTTAGAAATGTTTTTATATTTTGGTCTTCATAAATTAAAAGCCATATTTAGCAAAGTCAATTTCTGATGATTTACTAAATTACTGGGTCGCCTCTGAAGGGAGGCCAGCACAAGATTCTGATATAATAATCTTCAAACCCAATGCCAAGGTTTTACAGCATTCACAACAAAATAATCCACTTGTTGTCATCTAAAAATAAAACTATAACAATTCTTACTACTGCTGCTAAAACAATATATGATGTCATTGATAAGGTGTTTACTTTTTTGATTAGACATAGGCACAATCATAAAATATATACCTGCTAAATTTAGGAGTAGATCTAGAATAAATCAGCTTATTGTGCACAACATGACTGTTTTTAAGTTCTGTATGAAAAAAAAAAAAAATCAGTGGAACAAGCTGACAATAGCTGGATATTTAGCTGAGCTCCAAGTTCTGGCTGCCAGCCTGCACTCCGCTCCTTTGCCACTTTATATGTGGCCTGCAGTTTGTAAAAAAAGTTACATGAATGACATCTGCTGGCGGTTTATTAATAATTATTTTTGAAACCGAATGGAATCAGACAAATCTGTCTTCGCTGTATGAGAATAAAAAGTGCAGTAGGCTTCCTTCAGCCAGCTGTCCCTCAGTGCACAGCTACAGATAGCGCAGGAGGTCTGCTGCACGACTCTATGCTGACCACAGTGAGGGAAAACTGCAGTGTGTTTTATGACAGGCATGTCATAAAACACACTGTAGTTAGAGTGAACATTATGGTTGGGATTGTAGAGCTTTTGAAACAGTAGCTGTTAAATCTTGTGATACACTGATAGTGGCAACTACTCATTTGCATTTTCATTTCAGTTGAAATTAAAAACTATTAATATGATTACATTTATATGGACAAGTACATTCATATTTTATTTTAACAACAAAAATAATGCCTTTCCAAGCTAACTGTGTGTAGTGAAGCTGCAAATACATCAAATAGCATTTGTCATCTTGATATCAACATCACTGCACTAATAGAATCATAATCCACTGTTATTGCAATGTTCAGCAATAGTGCCGCAAATGCATGTTTTCCTCGTGTCATACAACCCTTATATTTACATGTCACTTCAGAAAAATGCTGAAGTGATATTTTTTTAGACGCATCCCACATAATTTGTAAACCCACTTCTGCTATTCAACTCAGCTAAAACCGAGTCTAAAATTAGAATAAGAAACAGAAAAGGGAGTCAGTTTAAAACAGGCAAAGCTGTGCTCATGTATGCAGATATGTATGGATGCATGTAGTGTAAACTTAAAGTGTGGATCAAACATAAACCGGAGGTGTGCTTTTATTTGAAAGGAGGGCGCCTTGTGCCATTGCGCACGTCAAAATCGAGTGCGGACTGGCTTTACTGTCATTTCCGAAGAGGCGGTTAGCTTTACCACGGTGACAGACGGGTTCTGATGCTGGCTATCAGCTTCTATCTAACACTTATCATAATTCTGACTCTATTGTAGAAGCATTAACAATGTCATACCTGTTAAGTCTCCCATTTTTGCCGGGTAACTATCGTTTTTTACCCACTTTGCTCCTGTGTTATTATTTTCCCGTAAATATCCCATATTGTGTCCCCCCCACCTCCTGCTTTATTACAGGGGTCCAATCAGAAACTTAGATTTTAAGTTAACTTCCATTGCAATCAAACTCGTACAGACCACTATAGTTTCTCTTACAGACCACTATTCATTCTTACGTTCACCATCAAACCCTCTTACATATTCTAGTGTTCTCATTCCTATATTCTGAAATTCATTCATATGTTTGAGAGTACATGTAAGAGAGTATGATAGTATATGTAAGGAAGTTTCTAAGTTTTTCTCATAAACTTCTAACACAAACAGCAATCACACCACTCTCACTTCAGAGAATCAAAGTGAGTTCAGACCAGGATCAAAAAGCAGGGAAAACTCTCTGGAAACATCTGCTCATTAAAACCTTGGCTTACTGGTAGTTAGGTAACTGACAAATGTTTGTGGTTTTACAAATACTGGTCAGAGCGTGGGTTACCATGGTGTTCCCTGAGACTCAAAGGTGAGATAAAGAAAAGACTGACTGACTTTCAAGCAAGCAGTGTAGTCATGACCACCAGAAAACTCTTCATGACTGCAACTGGAAGAGCTAACAGCTCTATAGTGACTGTGAGCTTACATGTTATTTTCTTATCTTTATATTTGTGGAGTCAGGCATGTGCTAGGGGTGGAAGGGTCCTGAGCACCAGCCCCTTTCGTTCTTGATGTCCCAAGTGCCATTTGTTGAGGACTTTTTTACTTTTATTTTCTTATGTGTGTCTAGAGGGCTCCTTGTGTCCTGTCAACAATAATATTTAAGTAACAATGACATTTAAACTTAACAAATGGATCACCGATTCTGTTCATTACTTTCATAGACAGAATATCTAGGTGCAGCCAAGGTGTTGAGGGGATCCGTTTTGGTGGCCTTAGGATCACATCTCTGCTTTTTGCGGATCATGTGGTCCTTTTGGCTCCATCAGGTTGTGATCTGCAGCTCTCGCTGGAGCGGTTCGTAGCCGAGTGTGAATCGGCCGAGATGAGGATCAGTGCCTCCAAATCCGAGGCCATGGTCTTGAGCCGGAAAAGGGTAGAGTGCCTTCTCCGGGTCGGGGGGGTGTCCTGCCCCAAGTGAAGGAGTTTAACTATCTCAGGATCTTGTTCACGAATGAGGGAAGAAGGGAGCGGGAGATCGACAGGCAGATTGGTGCAGTGTCTGCAGTGAAGCGGGCGCTGTACCGGTATGTTGTAGTGAAGAGAGAGCTGAGCCAAAAAGCAAAGCTCTCGATTTACCAGTCGATCTACGTTCCTATCCTCATCTATGGTCATGAGCTTTGGGTCATGATTGAAAGAACGAGGTCACGGATAAAAGCGGCCGAAAAGGGTTTTCTCCGTAGGGTGTCTGGAGGGACTATGTTTCTCTGCTGGCCTGAGAACGCCTTGGGATTCCCCTGGAAAAGCTGGAACAAGTGGCTGGGGAGAGGGCCTCCCTTCTTAGGCTGCTACCCCCGCGACCCGACCCCGGATAAGCGGAAGAAAATGGATGGATGGATGAAAATGGATCTGGTTGCACTCAGTAAAATAATCACTATGAACTGATTCTCATCCTTGATGAGCTTCTGCTTCCATGTCCTCTGTTGTCAGAGCACCGGACCGGAACTAGACAGTCCAACTACCAAATTACGGACAAAAGTATTAAAGTTAGGAAAACCATTTTTATTCACTTTAGTTATTGTCCTTGTGATAGTGGACTCCTCCCCAAACACGGAAATGGTTCAGCCACAGAGAAAAATGCCCAGATCCCGGTACAGCCTGCCCCGGTTCACTCTCCGCTCCTCCTTCAGCTAACGTTACTACCAGACATGTCATTGCTGGAGGAGAGCAACTGTGAACAGAAGTTACTGCAGAACCTCAACTGCTAAAGAAAAGTTCAGGCCACACCATTTGGAGCTTACAAAATGTTCCATAATAAGTAGAGAATACTGTACCAACAATTTAGACCACAACATAAAAGCCAGACTTGTGACAATTTAATAAATCAAGGTGTCTCAAAATTGATACCTATACATGTGAAACTTCGATAAATGTTTTGATTCCTTTGTTAAGCAAATTAAATGATCTTTTCCATGATAAATAAACACAGGAATATTTATAATTTTTAATTAAACTTGAGTTATTATGTTATTAATATTTTTGCATCATGACAGAACAATCCAAGGAAAGCCAGGTTATTTGTTGCCTATAGGACATTTTAATAAATTGTGGTGCCAAGCCCTTCAGTGATTTATAAACTAACAGTATTTTAAAGTCTATTCTCTCAGTGGAAGAACTTAGAACTGGGTGATGTGCTCCAACTTCCTGGTTTTAGTCAGAACACCAGCAGCAGTGTTCTGGATCAGCTGAAGCTGACCCATGAGGACGCTGTTGCAGTAATCAATGTAACTAAAGATAAATGCATGGATGAGTTTCTCTAGATCTAGTTAAGAAGGACAAGATCACATGAATATAATTTCCCTCACAACTTTACAGATTTAAATCTCACAGAGGTGCTGATAACTAGCTATGTGTAGTTATGAAGGGTGATCACTACGCATAGAAAAACTGTAGTTATATCATGGAGGTTAACCAGTCAGGTAATATTAGGGGTTTATTTAGGAAGACAGTAGCAAATCAAAATAGATTCTATCATATATACTTCATAACTAGCGTCCATCTCTCCTATGGTCTTTTTAACAACCACAGCCTGAGATCAAAGCAGCTCTCCAGCACTATGAGCAGCAGCCCCCCTCACAACAACACTGAACCTGTCAGGGAAACATACACTACATTTACTTTGTATTGTTCCAACATGATAACCATCATAAAGTGATTTGATTCCATATTAGATTCTTGACTAATATCTGTTCTTATGTTGTTGGTGTGGTGGTGTTTTAAGATTCTTTTGTATGTGACCATTTTTAACTTGGGGCCCCAACAAATATCTCTGCACGGCTCTGTTGTGGAGTGAGAAGCTGTGCCGTTCCAGCTCTGCGTCCTCTTCCCGGAAGATAATATTCCCAGGAAACAGGGGGGCTGGCAGCAGAGGTGAACAGGAGAAACGAAACTGACCGTGTTTGGCATGGAGCAGCGAGGCGCAGAAAGCCAGTCCAAACAACTGGAGCACCATCGACGACATCATGACGACAGCTGCAAGAAAAAGACGATCAGGAAAAGACGAAAAAACTCACAACTTTTAGTTCGCACAGTAGCATAGAGGATCATAGTTTAGGAGCTGACGTCTGATTTGCTGTGTGAAATACATTGTCTAAAGCATTGTATTCTATATGAATACAGATATCACATTCATGGTAGTTTTTACAGCATCGTATAAGATCGCGAGAGCTACTCAGCACATGTTTAGCATAGCGAGCTGACGCTGTCCCTTCGGTTAACTCGACGGTTACTTTTAGGCAGAAAGAAAATCCAACTTACCCCCGCTGCTAAACAGGAGCTTCAGAAATTGACCAGTTAAGAAAAAAACATGCACTATTTGTAGCCACTCTGATTGTCACGTCCCTTCCAGTCCTTCTAGTTTAGATCCGCCCACTTCCCGTAAGGAACAGGCTGTGTCGTAATAATTATGTTAGGCTGCAGGTTCTGACATGTCCTAACGCCGTAACGACATCAGAGCCGGGGGGCGCTAGAGTTCTGGTAGACCTGCGAAACAGACCTGCTGGAAAATACTGCCACATTATTGGCCGAGATAACTGTCTGTCAAACACGCTCAACAAATGAAGACCCAGTATTTCTCTGCGCCGTTTGTGTTTCGGGGCTCTGCACCATTTACATACTGGTATAGCAAACTGCGTTTACGTTACAGCTCCTACGTTGGATAATTTCGATGGCTCAGTGATTAAAATAAACATATAAAATATTTTTATGCTTATATCGATCTATAGATACTATCGATCATAAATAATTTGACCCTTTATATTATTCAGCACCCTACCCTCGGCGGTTTGTTTTTGACATAATAATATTGTCAAAAGATGACGGCATGTTGAAATTGTGGATCTGACAGATTGCCACACATGTAAGATGCTGAAAGCCCCACCATTTAGGGGGAGATGTTGTCCTTTACTGGCGACGACTTCTAGCTTGGTGTCACACCGGCTGACTGTTATGGAAGAGACCCACTGCGACTTTCCGGTATGTCCCCGCCTCTCATTTACAGGAACTTTATGGAAATATTAGTCGCTGATTTAACATTCTGTGCGAGGCAACTTAAATGAGCTGTTCCAAAAGAAAACAAGAAGGGATAAAATAAAACACAGGATGAAAAAATTACATGAATCAGTGAAATTTTATGTTATTGTGGTCAGTGCGGCGCCCTGGGCGAAAACCTCATACGTGTTAAGTTTCCTTTTGTGACAAATATATTTTTCTTAATGGTGTAAATCTTTGTATGTGCTTCACTACTTTGAAGCTCTTCATCGTACTGCTTATTTACTTATTACTTTAGTTTTGGTTTACATCTTCATGGCATGAGTTTTAAGGTGTTATATCCTCTTACAGTTGAGAATACCTTTTCTAGTACTTGAACCTTTAAATGAAGCCGTCTATAAGAAGAGACAGAGCAGACTGTATTTCTCGAGGAAGCTAAGATCCTTTAAGGTACCAAGATGCTGCAGATCTCTTATCAGTCTGTTGTTGAGAGCATCATCTCTTCTGCCATCATCTGTTGTGGAAGCAGCATCAGAGCCAAGGACCTAAAAAGGCTCCACAACCTGATAAAGAAGGCTGGTTCTGAACTGGGGACAAATGTGAAACCTCTGGAGATAGTTATGCAAAAAAAGGCTTCTTTGTAGGATCAAGAAAATTATGGACAACCCTGACCATCCTCTTCACGAGACAGTCTTTGGAAAGCAGAGCATCTTCAGTCAGCGGCTTCTTCAGATTGAGTGTGGTACAGACTGCTGCAGAACATCTTTCCTGCCAACAACTTCTGTCACACTAACACCATGGCAATCTGCCCGTGGCAGCTGTGGCTACTATCCAGAAGCTTGCTATCTTCAGTGTGTGCATGAATGGGAATTACAGATTTCATTGTAAAGATAAACTTTGTGTAGGACCAGCACCATCAAGTACACAGTGATAGCTCAGAATTGTCAGGATGCTGGAGTTTGGGTTCTGTGTGGGGTTTGCCTTCCTCAGTGTCCTCCAGAGGGAGCCAATAAGCCACTGTGGACATTGTACCTGCTGTACATCTCGCACACCTGCGATTCATCCGGGCTCATCAGTCAGAGGATAAGAGGAGTTGTCAGTCCCTGGATGCCTGAGTGTTAGCCTTATGGTACTCTGAGCCCTCCAGTGGTCATCTGTTGTTACTCTTTGTGTGAAAGGTTGATTAGCTCTGCGACGCATCTCTATGTGTCCTTCTTTAAAGGTTTCTTCTGAAGGAGTTCCTGGATTCCTCCTTTCAAATCCCTCCGGTCTCTATCTCCAGATCACATACTAAGGCTGGCAACATCCAGCTCCTCTTCCTCATACCTGCAAACCTGTCCGTCCTCCACCACCTGGCGGTTGTCCCTCTGGACAGTCTCAAGATCTCCCCGACACCAAGACACTTCCCCACATGAGCCGGCTCCAGCCTCAGTCTGCCTTCTCCCCCCACAGATTCTTTCTCCGTGCCACCAGTAAGAATCACACTTTTACTTCTACACATTTTTTACCCTGTCGTCTCCTTCCACTCACCACTGTCCACTTTGTTCCAGTATCGTCCCAAACTCCTGGCTCCCCGATCTCCCAGACTGAAGACTCGCATTCATAATCATCTTTGTACAATACACATATTTTTTGTCACCTGCCTACTTAGTGCATTCTGCATGTGGGCAAAGAAACTACCCAAAACCATGACATTAAAGTTTTAACACAAAATCAAACATTCCTTAGAGAGCAACATGTAACTCACAGGTTTGACATAACATTGATACTCTATTTTATTGTATTGGAATTGCTGGTTTAAAAGTAGAGTAAAAACTCTACGTCAAAAGACTGACACCAAAAGACAGCCAAGACCCCAATGACTGCAGAGAACCTCAGATCAGATGGGAGGATCAGGAACACAGCAAAAGTGGAAGAAGGTGCTCTCATCAGCTGAAACCATGAACTGGACTTTTGGCCTTGTAAATGCTATGTGAGGCAGAAATCAAGAAAAACCACCTGCAGCAGCATCGTGCTGTACAAACGAGATGGTCATGATGATCATGTCAGAGGCTACTAAAAACTGGGGTAGAGGTTCCTCTTCTAGTAATCTAGCAATAACAAGACTTGAAAACTGATACTTTCCATCCAATCTGAGATTTAGCTATTTAGCAAGGAAGAATTTATATATATATATATA